>PVKV010004331.1:16462-129637 GCA_004027835.1 Alouatta palliata | reverse complement strand
CAACAGTCCCCCTCCTAAGCCTTCATAGATCAGCTATGGAAGAGAACACACTGGCTTGTAACCTCAGGGGGAAAAAGGAGTTGAGTTATTATCAAATGTTCTGGATTTTCAAAGGCTTTCCAGGGGACAGGTTTTTGTCCCGCCTCATTCAGAATGCTGATGGAATTGGCATCGTTTGATACCTGGGGGCTGCTGAAAACAAAAATGAGCAGGAATCGACTTTCTGTGTCTAGCACAACTCAGTGCAATCAGGAGAAGGGATATAATTTGAGGCTTCTCTCTTGCCAGGAATGGAGAAGAGTACTGTATGGCTGGCATTTTTGCCCTTTCAGAGGGCTTCCAGAGGGACTGATATCTGTTCTACATTATTTGGATACTTATTGGAAGCCAACATATTTGAAATTATTGATGACCACTGAAAACAGAGGAGAAATGGGTGGCTTGATGATGGAGACTCAGAGAATTTGCAATGCTGCTGGCAGACATCAAATACAGAAACAGATTACAACCTGCTGAAAAAGAAATTGGCAATACTCTCTAATACAGAAATTGCACACACAAGTCCAGGGAACATGCATAACCACAAATAAAATTTATCATAAGTCTTCAGAATTGTTAACTGGACTGATAGGTGGAGGTTCTTCTCCATAAAGTCAGTTCTATAAAGACAGTAAGAGGTCTATAAAAATAGAGAAAGATGGGTATATTTTAAAATATATAGATATCAACAAAAAGTTATGACACGCACAAGAAAAAAAGAGAAACATGGACCAATCAAATAAACAAATTAAGGTTCCAGAAATTGACTTTAAAGGAAAGGAGGTATAAAAATTATCTGATAAAGAATTCAAAATGGCTATCATAAAAATGCTTTATGAGCTCAAGAAAATTGTTCATGAACAAAATGAGAATATCATCAAAAAGAGAGAAAATATAAAAATTAAACAGAAATTTTGGAGCTGAAAAACGTAATAACTAAAACATTCAGTATAGAGATTTAATAGCAGATTTGATCAAGCAAAAGAAAGATGAAGTAAACTCAAAGACAGGTCATTTGAAATTATCCAATCAGAAAATCATTAAAAAAAGAATAAAAGGAGTAAAGGAAGACTTAGAGATTTATGAGTCTCTATCAGGAGAACTAATATATGCACAAAGTTATCCCAGCAGGAGAAAAGAGAAGGAAATAAATCTGATTGTTGGCATCTTCTCAAATCTGGAAAAGGACATGGGCATTCAGATTCAAGAAATACAGTAGTCTTTAACTAGGACAAACCCAAAAAGTCTGCACCTTAACAAAATATAATTAAATTGTCAAAAATCAAAGGCAGAGGATTTTGAAAACAGCAAGAGATAAGACTCATTACAGCAAGAGAACTTCCTTGTCTGTGGATTGTTCAGGAGAATGCTTATAGGACAGAATGGAATGAGACGATATGTTCACAGTGCTGAAAAAAAAAAATTACCAATGAAGAATACTATATCTGTAAAAATATCTTTCAAAAATGAAGAGAAATAAAGACTTTCTAAGATAAACAAAAGTTAAGGAAGATCATTACCAGTAGACCTACCTTACAAGAAATGCTAAGGGGAATTCTTCAAGTTGAAACAAAAGAACAATAAAAAGTGACACAAAAATATAAAAAATATAAAGTTTGTTGGTAAAGGTAACTATTTCAAAAAATACATAATATTGTAATATTTTAATAGTGGTGCATAAATTACTTTTTATACTGGTATGAAATTAAAATCACGAGGAATAAAAGATAGCTATAACTATAAAGATATGTTAATACACAATATAAACAGATGTAATTTTTTATAACAATAACATGAAGTGTGTAAAAGGAATATTTGTAAATGAAATTGTTACCAGATTAAAATTAGGTGTTATGTCCAGGTGCGGTGGCTCATTCCTATAATCCCAGCACTTTAGGAGGCTGAGGTGGGTGGATCACTTGAGATCGGGAGTTCAAGATCAGCCTGACCAACACTGAGAAACCCCGTCTCTACTGAAAATACAAAATTAGCTGGGCGTGGTGGTGTATGCCTGTAATTCCCACTACTTGCTACTCAGGAGGCTGAGGCAGGAGAATCGCTTGAACCTGGGAGGTGGTTGCAGTGAGCCAAGATCACGCCACTGCACTCCAGCCTGCGCAACAAGAGCAAAACTTTGTCTCTCAAAAAATAAAATATAAAATAAAGTGTTATAACTATAAGTTGTTTTATGTAAACTTCACAGTAACTACAAAGAAAATATGTATGGGAGATACACAAAAGAAATAAGAGAGAGATGAGACTATTACATTATACTAAAAAGACAATAATACACAAATAAGATAGTAAGGGAGAAAAAGAGGGGCAAAAAAATCTATAAGTCAATAATAGTAACAGCTCCACTATCAATAATTACTTTAAATATAAATAGATGAAACTCTCCAATTAAAAGAAAGTGGCAGAAAGAATTTTTTAAAAAAGAGCTCAAATTATATGCTGCCAACAAGAATCTAATTTAGATTTAAGAACATACATACACTGTAAGTGAAAGGATGAAAAATCATATTCCATGCAAATGATAACCAAAAAAGTGAGGGTGGCCATATTTATATTAGATAAAACAAACTTTAACTCTAGAAATGTCAAACCAGATAAAGAAGAACATTAAATGGTTTAAAAAAAAACCTTTTAAAAAAAAGGTCAATCCATCAGAGAGATGTAACAATTATAAGTATATATGTACCCAGCATCAGAACACATGAATATATGAAGCAAGCATTGAAGGAACTGAATGAAGGAACAGACAACAACAATGACAACAAAAAATATTTGGGAGATTCAAAACTTATTGATAATGAGTGGACTTCAGGCAGAATATCAACCAGAAAAAAAATAACAATAACAACAACAACTAGAACAATGCTACGGAAGTGTGGATCTATCAGACACATACAGCACATTTTACCAAACAGCAGAATACACATATTGGTCAAATGCACACAGAACATCATTCAGGAAAGATCCCATGTTAGGTCATAAAACAGTTCTTTAAAAATTTAATATTAAAGTCATACCAAGGATATTTTCTGATCACAATTGAACTAAATGAGAATTTAGTGGCTGAAGGACAAGTAGAAAATTCACTAATATGTAGAAATAAAGAAGCACACTCTTAAATAACCATGTATCAAAGAACAAATTAAAAGGGAAATTAGAAAATACTGTGAGAGAAACGCAAATGAAAACATGATATATCAAAATTATGAGAGGTAGCAAAAATAAAACTAAGAGGGAAATATATAGTGATAAATGATAACATTTAAAAAGAGAAACAATCACAATTTTTTTTCAAAAAAATAACTTTATACTTCAAGGAAATAGAAAAAGCTAAGCTCAAAGTTACAGGAAGGAAGAAAATCATTAAGATGAAAATATAAATAAACAGCTAATTTAAAAAAATTAAAAATCAAGGAAACTAAGCTTTGGTTTTTTTGAAAAGATTAACTAAATTGACAAACTATTAGCCAGATTAATTAGGAAAAAAGAAAGAAGACACAAATAGAATAAGGAAAGGAAGAGAAGGTATCAAAATTTGTGTTACAGAAATTAAAAGAATTATAAGAGACTGCGAATCTTACCATAAATCACAATTCGCCTACAAATTGGACACCTAAGAGAAATACATTTCTAGAAAAATACATCTTATCAAGACTAAATCATGAAGAAATAGTAATTCTGTCAGAATCATAAATAGTAGAGTCTAAATCTAGTAATCATATAGCTCCCAACAACAACAATAATAAAACCCAAAATCAAATGGCTTCTCATGGATTCTACCCAACATTTAAAGGAGAATGGCAATCTCTGTCAAATGCTCCCCCCAAATATAAAAGAAGTAAATAACTCCAAGCTTATTTTATGAGGTCAGAATTTACCTTATGACAAAACCAGAAAAGATATTACAAGTAAACTATCCACCAATATGATTACTATGGTTTTATTGTGTATGTCGCCATGAATGATAATGGAAATTGATAGTTCCAATTTATACTGAAATTTTATCCTCAATACAACCATATTAAAAGGTGAGGCCTTTAGAAGTGATTAGACCATAGGCCATTAAAGACCCTGCCCTCATGAGTAGATTAACACCTTATAAAAGAGATTAAGTGGACAAGTTACCCCTCCAGTCCCTTCTATCTGTTTCTTACTGTGAGCTTACAGTGTTTGTCCACTCTAGATGATGCAGTAACAAGGTGCCATTTTGAAAGCAGGAAGCACACCTTACCACATACTGAGCTTGCTGGCACCTTGATAATGGACTTCTTAGCCTCCAGAACTGTGAGAAATACATTTTTATTGTTTATAAATTACCCAGTGTCACCTATTTTGTTATAGCAACACAAATAAACTATGACAAAATTGGTAGAGAGAAGTAAGAATGTTGCTGTAACAAATATCTGAAATATAGAAGTGGCTTTGGAACTAGGTAATAGGTGGATACTGACAGTTTTGAAATATATGCAAGGAAAAGTCTGTTTTGTGGTGAATGGAGCATTATGGGTAATTCTGGTAAGAACTCACAAGGAGAGAAGAGCTGTACAGAAAGCTGTACAGCTTTTCAGGGACTACCAAAGTGAATGTAAATAGAACATTGGTATAAATATAAACCTGAGGAACCACAAAATATCTATGAATACTAATAAATGAGAGCAGCAAGACTGTAAGATACAAAATGTGCAAAACAGTTATATTTTGCAAAGAACAATTAGTAAATGAAATCAAAAACAAAATTACATTTAAAATAACATCAAAAAGTATAAAACACAAGAACAAATTCAATGACTGGAATTCAAAACTCATGCATTAAATACTAAAAATAAAGATATGGAAAGATATACCATGTTCATGAACAAGAAGTCACACTTGTTAAAATAGTGCTATTCCCCCATATTGATCTGGAGGTTTAACATCATTCCTATCAAGATCTAACACTTATGTTTTGAGAAACTGACAAACTGATTTTAAAATTTTTATAAAAAGGTAAAAGATGCAGAGCAATCTAAAAATCAATTTAGAAATCAGAACAAATTTGAAGGACTTGCATTTCCTAATTATGAAACTAACCATTAAACTACTAATGAAGACAGTGTGGTATACTATTCATAATAGATATGTAAATAAATGAAATAAAACAATTCCAGAAAGATGCATTTATGGTACTGCTTTTTAACAATGACACAGAAATAATTCAATAGGCAAGGAATAGTCTTTCAATAAATGGCACTAGGAAAACAATATATTCAGTATAAAAGATTAAAGTTTTATCCCTACCTCACACCATATACAAAAATTATCTCAAAATGTGCAAAAGAGCAAAACTTAACATTTAAATCTCTAAAACTGTGAAAAGAAAATGTTGCTGTAAATCTTTTTGTGATTGGATTGGGCAGTGATTTGCTAAACACAACACCAAAATCACAAGCAACAAACAAATAACAGATAAAATGGACATCATTCAATATAAAACTTTTGTACTTCAAAATTGCCATCTATAAAGTAAAAATATTCTTGCAAACAATGTATCTGACAAAGGACTTGTATCTAGAATATATAATAAATATTTACAACTGAATAGAAAAGACAAATAATTCACTTTAAAATATAGGCAAAGTATTCAAACAGACATTTCAATGACAAATGTGTAGCAATAGCCACTAAGAACATTAAAAGATACTCAACATTATTGGCCATTATAAAATGCAAATCAAAACTGCAAATGAGACACCATTTAACTCCCATTACAATGGCCATAATATAAAATACAGACAGCATTAAATGTTGTTGAGGACGTGCAGAAATTGGAACCCTCATTCATGGCTCCTGTGATTTTTAAAATGGTGCAGCCATTTTGGAAACAGCTTGCCAGTTCCACAAAATGTTACAAATAGAGTTATCATATAAGTCAAAATTCCCATTCCTAGGTACCTACCCAACAAAAAGAAAACATATACCTACACAAAAATGTATATATAAACGCATTCATAGTAACATTATTGATAATAGTCCAAAATTTCAAACAACCTAACTTCCTATCACATGATCAATGGATAAGCAAAATGAGATTTACCCACACATTAGACTATTACTTAGCAATAAAAGGGAATTAGTCACTGATACATGATACTGATACCGTCTCATGGACATGAAAATATTATATTGACTGAAAGAAGCTATTCACCTTTCTGACACCTTACACTAAAATTAATTCCAGATAAATTAGACTTAAACAAAAGACCTACATAACTCCATTAAAAACCCTAGAAGAAAATCTAGGCAAAACCATTTCAGGACATAGGCATAGGCAAGGACTTCATGACTAAAACACCAAAAGCATTGGCAACAGAGCCAAAATAGGCAAATGGGAGCTAATTACACACCAGAGCTTCTGTACAACAAAAGTAACAATCATTAGAGTGAATCAGCAATCAACAGAATGGGAAAAAAGTTTGCAAATACCCATCTGAAAAAGGGCTAATATCCAGAATCTACAAAGAACTAAAACAGATTTACAAGAAAAAAACAAACCCATTCAAAAGTGGGCAAAGGATATGAACAGACACTTTTCAAAAGAAGACGTTTATGAGGCCAAAAAACATATGAAAAAATGCTCATCATCACTGGTCATTAGAGAAATGTAAATCAAAACCCATTGAGATACCATCTCACACCGTTCAGAATGGCGATCATTAAAAAATCTGAAGACAACAGATGCTGGAGAGGATGTGGAGAAATAAGAACACTTTTATGCTGTTGGTGGGAGTGTAAATTAGTTCAACCATTGTGGAAGACACTATGGCAATTCCTCAAGGATCTAGAAATAGAAATTCCATTTGACCCACCAATCCCATTACTGGATATATACCCAAAGAATTATAAATCATTGTATTATAAAGACACACGCACATGTATGTTCACTGCGGCACTGTTTATAATAGCAAATACCTGGAACCAACCCAAATGCCCATTGATGATAGACTGGACAAGGAAAATGTGGCACATATACACCATGGAAAACCATGGAGCCGTAAAAAATGATGAGTTAACGTCCTTTGTATGGACATGGATGAATCTGGAAACCATCATTCTCAGCAAACTGACACAAGAACACAAAATCAAACACCACATGTTCTCACTCATAGGTGGGTGTTGAACAATGAGAACACATGGACACAGGGAGGCAAGTGTCACAGGGGGAGCTAGTGGAGAGACAGCAGGGGGTGGGGAGGTTGCAGAGGGAGAACATGGGAAGAAATGTTAGATATACGTGACAAGGGGATGGAGATAGAAAACCACCTTGCCATGTAAGTACCTATGCAACAACACTGCATGATCTGTACATGTACCCTAGAACCTAAATGAAAAAAAAAAGCTATTCACAGAAGTATTATATATCATATGATTCCATTCATATAAAATGTCCAGAATAGAGACATTCTTAGAGGCAGAAAGTACATTAGTGACTACCCTGGAACTAGGGGGAAGGGGAGAACTGAAAGTGATGTTAATGGATGCAATGGGTGATGATAATGTTCTAAAACTGGATAGAATGGTGGCTGCACATCTCTGTGACTACATTAAAAACTATTAAATTTTACACTGTAAAAAAATGAATTATATATGTATTTTATCTCAATAAAGCTATCATAAAACTGCAATTTTTACTAAGTTTCGAGATCATAGGACATAAAAGCCATTCATGATCTATCCACTTGATTTACAATAAACCAGATAATTTTAAGTGTTTGTCAAAAGTAAAGACCCAATTATGGAACTAAACTTTCTGCTTAATAAATTTAGGCTTTCATCATAATCCTGAGAACAATGATGTGTGAAGAAATAATAATAACAAGCCAAAGTACTAAACAGTGATAAGCTGATATCGATTTCAAATAGATCTTTGCATTTGCTTAGTTGAGACCTATCATAAGAATATTTTTTAGAATAGTTTCAGCAAAGCATTTGGTGAAGCTACGCTTATTTTTGGAAAATAGAGGACCTCTGCCTTGAAGTGGATCAGAAGCTGTTTTTAATTAGCATTCATTATATTCATATATTTCATAATCATCTAAACTAGTAGGAACACAGAAAATCAAGGAGTTAAATAAAACATTTGTGTTTTATTTAACCTTTCTTTTCAAAACCCTGGAGTCCTAAATTAAAGAACTAGATTGAGGCACAGACTATTAATCTACTCATCTTAAGTTATTTCCATCTGCAACTACAATAGATTTAAGAAATAAATACTTTATAAATATAATAGAAAATGAATATGGTAAAAAATGAAATTCATGTATTGGATTATTATTATTATTTTTTTGATACTGAGTTTTGCTTTTGTTGCCCAGGCTGGAGTGCAGTGTTATAATCTCAGCTCACTGAAACCTCTTCTTCAGGGTTTCAAGCGATTTTCTTGCCTTAGCCTCTCAAGTAGCTGGGATTATAGGTGCCCACCACCACTCCTGGCTAATGTTTTATAATTTTAGTAGAGACACGGTTTCACCATGTTGGTCGGGCTGGTCTCAAACTCGAGACCTCAGCTGATCCACTGACTTCTGCCTCTCAAAGTGCTAGGATTACAGACGTGAACCACTGCGCACAACCTGGGGTTATTCTTATAAGTGTAGAGAATGTTTAAAATTTTTGGATAATAACTAAATCATTTGAACCACAAGGTAGATGGAACTTCAATTACTAGATAGACTACTTTTTTCTAAATACTTTTTATTAGAATATATTATAAATAAAACACATAGATTATAAACAAAATATATTAAAAACAAAATTTAATAAAATTAAATTTTTTAGCACTGTTCACCAAAAACTCATTTATTTCTCAGCTATAGTTATGACAAATCAGGACATATAAAGTAAAATGCTTATATCTAAATATTATTTGCTCCAAAAATAATATATATGGAGAATAAATTTTGGTTATCTTTAGAAGCCTATCACCTTGCTTTATTCTGTTTTATAAATAGCAATAAAACTGTATTATTTGCCAAATATGATTCCAACTAATTAGCATAAGATAGAGATCCTTGATAAATAGACAGACTTTACAATCGCATCTCCTCAATGTCAACCTCCTTTTTCACCCCACATACCCTGATTTCTTATTATGTGAAACAACTTCTATTTTTCTCTGCTTGCCATAGCACATTTTTAGCTTGGAATATTCTTTCTGGAATGCTCTTTCTTACTACCTATATTAGGCTACTTTCCTACTCATGATTCAGGGCCAGCTCAAACACTATATTACCACAAGGGTCATTTTACCTTCTCAGTAAAAATTAGACATTTATTCTTTGTGTCAAAAGCAGTTGAATGTATAGATAGAATACTTATCAAATTGTTGTGCCTGTTTATCTATATATTTTCCTGATTAAACTGAGAAAAAAAATAACTTTCTATTTAGTTTCCTCAGAATCTGCCCTGATGTTTACCTTAAATAGATGTTAATGAATATTTATTGCATTAATTAAGAATTTAAAAATTCAAACCAAGAAATGTATAACTGTCTTCCATGTCTTGTTCAAGTTGAGGAATACATAAACTGGGTTATTTTAGAGAATAACTGAGCAAAGAAAATGAGCTTTTAGTGTCCTTTAGTTTCCGTAAATTAACACCAAAATGGGAAAATGGTATCTGCAGAAATATAGTCTACAGACACACACATATATACACATCTACACACACAGCCCACCCATTTGGTTTTTATTTTTCCATTTTATTTTCTCTGACTTGCAAATAACATTAACAACTTTGTGTGTGTGTGTGTGTGTGTGTGTGTGTGTGTGTGTGTGTGTGTATGTGGCCATTTGAAAGGGCAATGATCAAATCCTCTGTTCCAATTTATTCTGAAATTTCGGGTGAAGGGAGGAATAAATATCATATTTAGAAAAAACATAAAAGTCTCTATTATAATGACAACTATTTCTGCAACCAAGGACGCATTTTTCTGCATAAATACAAATGCTACACTTGATCATAAATATAACATACTTAGGTCATCCCATGGCAGGAGTTTGGAGAGTATAGAAAGCATATGCTTCCACCCCTCAGTTTGAGAGAAATTTTTCTCTACATCTCCTAACTGTAAAATGTTACAACTACTAGGAGGAGCTACAATATTAGTGAAACATATGCAAACTTGTAACATATTATACAGAGCTGGCAGGGTGGGGATTAGGTAAAGAACTAAGTAAATGACCACATTGCCAATTTCCTCTCTGTGTAAGTTTCAAAATTAAAAGATAAACATTTTTAGAATTTAATTAGCTTACAGTGACTTGCAATTGAAGTGTACTATAAGAACAATATTTTTTTTTCCTTGAAAACTGACTTTGCAGAAAGTCATAGGACAAACTAGATTTCAAAAACTGCTACCAACTTGAATTTGAGTTTGCAGTTAAAATGCTTTCTAGAGGTTTCTCAAGAAAATACCTTTTTAATGAATAAAGTTCAACTCAAACTTTCACACCTACACAGATAAAATCAGAAGGCTCAATTTTTAATTAAATGGGTTCAGAATTTCTACATCTTTATTCTTCTTGTCATATTTGGTGGTCTTTTATTTAATATGTGGGCAAGCAAATATGATAATGAAAACCCTTAAAAATCAGAAGGCACTCCTTCTAAAATTGGAAATATCATTTACTTTTCTATTTAATTAGCAAAAAGATATATATAAAAATAAAAGTGAACAATGTGTATTATGGAATAGAACTATCTCTTGGCACAGTGTCATTCAATGTAATATGTTTTAAACTCCTGTTGTGTTTTGGACATTGAGGATAGAATAACAAACAAATTTGACAAAATAATCTTTATCCTCCTAGAACTTATATTCTAGATGGGAGAAGAAAACAATATATAAATAAATTTATAAAATATATGGCATATCATATAGTATTAATTATTTGGAAATAAATAAAACTAGAGACAACAATACTAACTATTAGGTAGAAAAGATGCATTTTTAAATAGACAAGACGTAGAAGGCTGCATGGGAGGGTAATATCTGAACATCAACTAAAGGATGTGTTCAGGGCAAGACTGTACCAGACAGGTGCAAAGGCCCTAAGATGAGGGTGTACCTAATACATTGGGAGAATGACGCAAACCAAAATTTTAAAAAATAAAATATCACAAATAATATTTCATAAAGTGGCAAGGTGAATGCATGTGTGTTTAATAGTTTGAGAGATCCATAAGACTTATTTTTGCCCTAATCTATTAAAATTAAGGCATCTAAATCTACAGTGTCAAATTATCTAATCAACAAATACGCATAGTGTATTCATAATGAATATAAAACACACAGTTAGAAGATACGTTCTTAACCATTTAAAAATAAGATTGATGTTCCAATATTACTTATGGTACCAACTAACTCTGTGACTTTGAATAAGGCAAACTCTGTTTTCTCAGTTATAAAATGACGTTGAATATACTCTATTCTTTCTTTGACCATATCATTACATAAATAGGAAATTCTGAATATCCATTGGGCATCTGTTTTAAACAGTTAGTATGGTTAGATGCAGTAGGTAACATATTGATATACAAAGCGTCCTTCCTTGTGGTTAGGGGCCTGCCTTAGGAAATAGAACGGTGAAGGGGAAAGACAGAGACGGACTCTGTATCCCAGGAAAGAGTCCTGAGATAGGTACTGACAGAAAGGGCTTTAGGAGTTCAGCGTAGCAAAAGATCACATGAGGACAAGGGTATCTAATAAGCCTTCATGGGAAATACAATATTTACCTTAAAGAATCGTGGACTTGGGATAAGTTCAAACTTGTGAGGAAATAATTTGAGGCAGAGGATACCGTATGACCAAGACAGCACTGGGGAAGTAGAGGTTTCTTCAGCATTGGCAGAGAGGCCTGGGGCTGTAACGAGAACAGATCAGATAGATAATCAGTGTGCAGAGCTAATTATACATAAGAAAAAATAATTTCACCTGAGAGTGCTTTACAGAGGAAGTTGATATGGAAAATATCATAAAAACAGAATCTGAAAGAAAAAAAATATTTGAAAGCAAAGATCAAAAAAAAAAAATCCGTTACAATTAAAGCATGATAACATAAGGTCATCAATTTGAAAGAAGAAATAGAAAAGCATTCAGTTGACTGTATGAGAAACAGTATAATACTAGGTATCATTACACTTTTCAGTCTAATGACTAAAAGAGTAAAAACAAGAATGTTTTGGTAAAAACTTAGCTTGGTTTGGAACAAGTAATTATGTAATAATATCTAACAGGTATTTCAGAATAAGACTAACCTTAAACAAAATTCAGACTGGAATCTTATAATAGCAACAGATACTCTATGTTGAAAACCTATTATCTCAGAAGTACTTGCCTATTCCTACACCAACCCTACTAATTTTTTCAATTTTTTAAAAAAGGGTGTCTGAGGTTTGTATAATTACATCACTCTCAAGGTAAGTGACAAAACTAGGATTACATCTGTCTCAAAGCTTACCTTTTCAATGAGGCTAAGACATAAATAAGACATTCAGATAAACATGCTTGTGAAAATTCAAGTGTGTGCTGAGTGTGATGGATCAAGAATTAAATGGTAGGTTTAGAAAATTAGTGGTATTAAATCAAGGAAGTGGGCCTGATCTACAATTCAAAAGGAAAGAACACTGAGCAGCAATTAAGGGGAAGGAAGTGGTTTGGTACATTTAGGATCAGCTTGATGAAGGCTTGCAGATGGTAGAGGGGAGTATTGACTGAGAGCAGAAGAAATGGCAGAGCCGAGATCTGCTAAAACAATAAAGCTATCTGGTCAAAAGCTGGAAAAGCCGTGCTCAGACCTTGATCTGCCGTATAAGGTAATAAAATTTTGTTGGCTTAGAGACTTCAAGGCCTGGGTAATGACCATGAGGACATAATTTTAAGGAAGATTTACTAACTTAATTGTTCAAGCTTAATTTCAGTGAACCACCTTTTAAATAATACTTTTAGGTTGTGGAAATTTATAAGTAAAAATAACTGCCTTTTTTTTTTTTCTTGCGACAAAGTCTTGCTGTGTCGCCCAGGCTGGAATGCAATGGCACTATCTCAGCTCACTGCAACCTTTACCTCCCGGGTTCAAGCGATTTGCCTGCCGCAGCCTCCTGAGTAGCTGGGATTACAGGTGCCTGCCACCACACCAGGCTAATTTTTGTATTTATAGTAGAGATGGGGTTTTATCATGTTAGTCAGACTGGTCTCACACTCCTGACCTCATGATCTGCCCGCCTCAACCTCCCAAAGTTCTGGGACACCACACCCAGCCAAAAATAATTCCATTTTGAGCTCCCTATTTTGTGTCACTAATCTTTAAAATTTATTTTTGCACCATCTTTATGAATTTTAATTATTTTTCTAAAAGATAAATTAACTGTAGCTTTGTCTGATTATATATATGAGATATATTTATTATAAAACTAAGTTATAGAGTAAAGAAAACACTTGTGAAAAAGGTAAAAATCATTCAAAATCACACCAGAGATAACTAATTTTAATATCTTAGCACAAGTTTCCAGAATTTTTCTATGTACACATATAAACAGTCTAATTTCCAATAAATGCAAGGAAGGCAAGCTCTGCCAAGGTATAACAAATTTTCTATGCATGTATATTAACTTAAAATTTTTCATAAATTTCTTTTAAATTCTTTGAGCTATTGTTTGGTGCTCTGATCAACTTGTTGATTTCATATGTGCATCAATTCTATGTAAAAACAAAGTAGTTTTGAGCTCTTGATGTAAATAACATAGTCAAACATAAATAGAAAAAGCATGTATATGTTGTTCTGATAAAAGGGTAATTATATTAATCTATGAGAATGAGAACTTTAATTATATGGACAATTTACCATTTCATCACAATGAATGCTTCAGTTTGTAGAATATAAGAACATATCCCAACGAGTAAATAATTCATTTCTGGACAGCATACCTGTTGTGTCTCTCATTCTTTGTGCTAATGATGTAAATCATATTGAAGGTGCTTTGGGAAGCCAACTTGGAGACATGCATGACTTAAGTCTTGAGAAAAAAATACTAATTTGATTTAATTAATTGAATGTGGCATAGAATAGGCATAAATAAATACTTATTTAGTGATGGATGAATGGAAGGGGAATTGTTCAGTCATTCATCAATTAACATTTACTGAACTCATACCACATGTCACACACTATTGGGATAAAGTGATAAAGAAAATAATGTTTTCTGTCTAGGAGTTTACCATCTAGTGGGGGAGGAAAAAAGCAAATAAACAATTATAAACCAGTGTTGAAGTACTATTATAAAAATATGTATGGGTGCTTACATTTTTCTGGGTGGAGAGTGGAGTGACAATGGAGTTACTATGCACAAAACGGTAACAATTGAATTGATTTGTGAATGATAAGCAGAAACTTACTATATTTTTATTGTAATTTCCATTGTACAAATTAAGGAAACAAATATCAGAGAAGTAATTGCCACAGATCTTACGACCAATGCTAGGTAAGGAGGATGAGAAAGAAAAATCCATTTTTCTACATTGTAGACTTTATTCATCCATTATACCATATTAATAGATGCAGCCACAAAGGCCCAGAAATGTGTTTAAAATTATACAAATTTCAGAGCTGAGACAGAGAAACAGAGGGCTTTAATTTAGATCTAATGTTCTGTATTATTAGTAGTATTTATTGTGTAGACACATAGGGCATAGGAAATACTTAGACCCATGAAGTTGTCTAATTGAATTATTGGCACTAACATTTTAATAATGTCTAGCTGATATCAAAACTGGGAGAATTATAAGGCTTTCTCCATTTGTGTATTCTTACCTCAATTTTTCCTTAAATTCTAATTTGAGATTATCCACCAAGTATAACCAATATCTTGTCACAGACACAGATGGATCTGTCCTAGACACACGGCACAGAATGCCCGAGGATATTGCACTGTGGTGGTTTCCTGTGGAATTTCTAGCTGGTCAGTCACTCACTGGATTAAAATTCTGTCCAATTGAATTAAGTATATACAGAATAAAACTTTTAATCTAAATGATTATCTGATCAGCTGATACTTTATCCCAAAAAAATCAGGCAATTCTGAGACTGTTTTTGGTCCAAATATTTTATATTTGACATATATGAATCTGGCCATGTTAAGCCTTCCCATTACAAAAACACAATATTTGGTCAGCGATAAATAAAGGCTGACTAAAAATGATTCTGAGTATATTATTTTTGATTCTAACATTTTATCTGTAGAAGTTATTTTGATGTTTTAGTGTATCTCTTTTTTTTAAAGTTCCAAGTATACTCAAATTATTCCATATACCAGAAATGCCATGGTATGTAACCTTTCATAGCAGTTGAATGTTGCATTTTTCTTATAAATGAATTTCATCTAGTCTGACAGTCTTTTTCTGAAACCTGTAAGCATAAAATTAAAACAGTGAACACCTATGAAAATGGTTCTCTGAATTACTGAAATTTAGGTTATGCATCTGATGTGGCACTAATTAGAATATTCCTTACTATGTTTAAAATGTATATTTTCTGTCATTTGATTCTTTAGTTAAAAAAATAAGAAAATAATACTGAAATAAGAATCCAGAAGAAATGGATTTAAAGCTTATAACAATCAAAATAAATGAGACATTTCAAAATGTAGTTATAATTAAAAATTAATTTTCTTATCTTTATGATTATCTAACTTTTTCTTAATCCTAAAAATCACTTGACTAATCATAAGAATATACTTAATTCTTTTTCTACAATGGTATAAAAAAATTTAGATGTAAATTAATTACTGTTTCTGAAAGCCTTATTTAAATATAACTGTTTGTTTATGCTTGGTCAATTAGAAAGTATTGAACAGTCACCTCTCACTCCCCTGACCTCTATAAAACCTAGTAGGGAGTCAGTGAAGTTTTAAGGGTTCCTTTTTTTTTAGTGTTTATTTTGTTTTTCATTTGTATATTGCTGTATAGATATTCTCCAGTAAGACTGGGTTAATAAAAACTAAAAAAACAGTTTTTTTTATGTAAGAACTAAGAAATACCGATATCACCATATAGGTAGTAAAGATGAATAAATTATTTCTTTAAAAACAACACATATGCCACAGACTTTTATTTTTCCATAGATGTTTACTTGTATTTTCTAAAATGAATATGAATAACGTCTATAAACAAGTAATATAAAGGGAAATCTATTTATGCATGTGAAGAAATTGGAGGGAACTTCAAATTCATAGTTCATAGCCTTTCTTTGATGAGAAGGAAGCTCTCTACATCACAAGTCGGAATATTTAGATTGTGAGTGAGGTAGAGCCGTGCTTTCTCTAATACAAGTGTAGATGATCATTTCCAAGACAGACTGAAAATTATCTTTTAGAGCATTGTCCTTCCCCACAAGAAAATTGAGGCTGAAGACTACATAACTTGTGCATGGCCAAAAAAATCAATAAACATGAGCAGCAGATTTGAGCTTCTATCTCTCTGATAAGGAAACCTGGACTTTTTCTCTTAGCAACTACTTTCCAAGCAGGAAAATGCCTTTTCATATAGACAGGTAGCAGAGAAGAAAAACAAAGCTTCTTGCAGACAAGCTAGGGTTTGATATTGATAGGCCTATCTCTGCCTAGAAAGACTTTACTCTCACAATGTCTGCCTGAAATTTGTCGTTTACAGGCAACCTGTTTAACTGGAGCTGCCTCTAGGGAAATGCTTTCTGTCTAGGTAAGTTAGGGTTGCGTTCACAGATTCCTAAGATGAGGTCAAGAACCTGTTGTGCTTCTATATGATGGAGCTGAGGAGGGGATGGGAGAAAAAAGGTGAAGAAATAGAACTTCCCCAATTTAGCAATTTGGTTTCTATTTGATAAGAGAAACAAACAAGCAAGTAAACAGAATAAACATATTTTCTTCTTTTGTCACATTTATCAAATGACTAAATTAAGATTTGTTGAATAATAAGGCAAGGTACCTAGAGAGGTATTCTGGAGGCTGTCCCTATTAGCACTGTGATAAAAATTGTAAATGTGGAGGCTGGGTGTTCATGTATCAGAGCTACTTTAGGAAAAACTCTTGAATTGGCTAGATTCCTCGATTCCTTCTATCTCTGAAGAAATTTTATGTTGAAAAATTATATTTCCATGAACTTTGAATTTAGGGCACAAAGGTGGTGTGGGAAAGAAAAACATTTCAACATAAATACATTCCAATACATGAAACCCATCAACTCCCTGCCAACATATTCATGTAATAAAGTTAGCATTCTTGTTGGCTAAATATAATAAATTTGAACTGGGGAAAAAACAATGTATTTTATTTTTAACATGCAACTTAAATGTTAAACTTCCTTTGGTTGATATGAAGTACTTTTTATTGCAATAAAATGACACTGGAAGTTCTATCTAAAAATAAAGTATGTGACTATAAAATGCATTCATCAGTTATTTTTTCCCTCTTTCATCATTTAATTGCCTGATTTTCTATAAATATGCTAAAAAAGGAACAGAATGGATTATTTGAGCTCAATTTACTTCTCTGGACAAGATCTGAGCAATTAAAGAGATCAATCCTATTTATAATTATTTCTCATTCCAACAGTTCCCAGGTTAGAATATCTTTCTCTTCTTTCAGAATATAAAACTCCCACATATCACTCTACTAATTAGAAAAGTTTTTTTTATTCTACTAGCTGTGAATATATCTCTCATTGCCACATCATTGAATGAAGTAGGATACTTTAAAAGCAGCTTTAAAGTGAAAGAAATTAACAATATGTCCCCATATGAATTGTAATCTGCTGAGACATCTTGGTTGGCATAGTGTTATAATAGTGATAAGCTAAATCAAAGCAGATATGTTCCGAACTATTTTCAGCTTCAGCACATCAAGTCAAATGGCTGCTTGTTCCATATGTTGTTTATTCTGAAGTGTGAAGAATAGTTTATATTAAACATCTGCCTGCATATTGCTTCCATAACCATATTCATGCAAGAAAAAAATCGCAAACTTCATTGAGTGTTCTACAACCTTTAAATATACAATATAATAACATTTTCTTTAGACTGACAATAAACCAGACATTCTGTTTTGATATAATTTTCAGAGGGTTTATGTTGCCAGAATCCTTGGTAGAGTTTATATCAGTGCAAAGAAAGATGAGTGACTGCAAACAATGAGACCGTAAAAGGCTTGAGTTCTGTTGTGTTTTGTTTTGTTCTATGTTTAATAATTTAAAGTCCTTCAAATGTCCCTTTTAATTAGAAGTAATATTCACCTTCTTTGCCTGTCTAAAGACTTCTATACTGACTCTAACACATGCTTTGAAGAAATCTCAAGTTGCATTTCTAAATACTTATCTTGTTGAAAATGAGCTATTCATTATTTTCTGGATGTACCTGGAACTGCTTAGCTTTTGTATTTCACACTGTTTCTCTGTCATCTGCTGTGTCCTGCCTACTGCCTCCCTGTACCAAAGAAGGACCTCAAAACCTGCTTATGGGTCATAACTTTCCTTTCCACAAATCTTTTTTTATTAAACCCTCACTATCCTAGCCTCCAAGGATGTTTTCATTGTGTGTGTTCTTACAGCATATCTCATCACTATTTTTCTTTTGGAAACTAGTACTATGATCTTCTCTAAATATTTTAACAATTATTTACTGTTGCACTATCTTATATCTATACCTGGCATCCTTAGATAGACTCCTTGAGAGCAGAAACCATTTCACATTCTTTATATGTTTCTTACATTTTTTCTAGCCTTTTAATTTATTGGTTAACTTGACATTTTAATGTAAGAATATATTTCTCAAATTTGGAGAATCAAAGTAAATTTTGAGCCTAAAAGTGTCATTGTTACCCTGAAATCAGATTTCACTTATTTCAGGCATGTTACCAAGACAGGAAAGAACTGGTGTTGGAGAACGGCTGTACCACTGTCAAATAATCTGTTCTATAAAGGTGCATTGTGTCTCCTCCATGTAAACATACACATTTGAATTACTTATTATAATAATTGAAATGAGATATGTTCAGTGATTCCCTCATGCGCCCTTGTTGCAAAACAAAATAAATTTCCACCGCCCACAAGAATTCTTTACTCAATGGTTCTTAACATTGGCTATGCAGGAAAATCATCTATGGAACTTTTAAAAAGACAGAGATGCTCAGGCACTTAGTGGAACAATTAAATTAGAATATATAGAGATGGAACTCAGGCACCAAATTTTATCTTTTGGTATTCTTCAGGCGATTGTACTATTCAACCAGGATTAAATACCACTAGTTTAAAAGAAAATCATAATAGAAAAAAGTAGCTGGGAGCGTAGCAAAGAGGAAATGAGTCCTGCTCCAAAGACTGATCCAGAGAAATGTGAGTATATCCTCTACTCCCATCCTGAATGACAGTTAAGATTTTGCTGTGTCCCATGTGCATGTGCCTGCATACTGTGCCAATCCCATGTGGTACATAAATTCCAACCCATTTCAGTTATTGCTTTAGCTTAGTGACACAGCCTAGAACTATGATTTTTTTCAGAACTATGAGGTAAGTAATACTAGTCCAATTAAACTCAGTTCATGAAACTAGAATAAGGGATATAGTCTGTTTCTACCTCCTCTGCACTGTTATTGTTTTCTTGGGTTTGCCTTTATGCTTAATCTCTGTGTTTCACTATCAGAAAATGTCTCTGATTCCAATAATTTTCAGTAACACAGAATAGAGTTGAAAGAAGTAGATGCTGTATGGATTAATTTGCATAGATCTAGAGATAATGTAAATAAGGCAGAAGATAGACAGCTACTTCATGCAACAGAAGCAAAGCTTTCTCACTATCAGCAGCCAACTGAAGATTTATTTAACTAAGCCCACATAAAGCAGAGAATGTCAAGATTCAATTGGAAAGGAATAATCTGGGTGTCTATTTTTTTTTTTAATTCAGCAGGTCTGGAGAGGTGCTTTTGGCAAATATGATGCAGGTGTTCCCTGAACCACTCTGAAAAACATCCTGAACACTAGTTACATATTAAATTAACATGGGATACTAGTGAATAATTAATTCCATCTTGTGGATCTCATACTGAAGCAAAGAAATGAGAATCACTGGGACTAGGGATTCGCTATTTTTCAGAGCTTCCTAGGAGATTTTGACACAAAATAAAACTAATGGCTAGGGTCTGGAATGTGCAGAGTTCTCAGATTTCACATTAGCAGTGGATTCAAATTTACTCACAAAGGACAAAGAAATATACCTTTCCAGTAAGTTATAAAATGATCATTATAAAAAACAAGTGTCTCTCATCACTCAACTGTATTTCAATTCTTATCAGCCAGAAGCAAATCAAGGGTGATAATAGTTCATTTGAAGGCAGAGCAGAAAGAGGTTTCATATTTGTCTCAAGGCTAGGTCTCTTCTTGCTCTAGAGTTGCCTCTGTCCCAGATATCTCAAGGCCACCTGCTCAACCAGTCATTATCATTAAACCATGGTGACATCATCAAACAACCACCTCAGATAGTTGTGCTGTAGAAAAGAAAATGATTACTTAATTCAAGTGATTTGAAATCTTAACCATAATGACAGAAAAAATGTTTGGTTGGATTCCATTGGAAAAGAAAAGGCCAGCGCTGTAAATAATTGGGCATCCTCTTCCAACTTCCCACGATTTTATAGAATCCTTCTATAAACTCTGCCCATTTACTAATCTCTTCAAAAGAGTAATGTATGTGTGTATTTTTACTTGACAGATATTCAGTACAAATTTGAGATTCACATCAAACATATTATAGTGTTCTATGAAAAGATTAAATTACTAAAAAGATAATACATGGAACAGAATATACAGATATGACTCAATATAACAATAATCCAGTAAGATTTTTGTCATAGCAACACACAGGAGGTAGTGTCAAGTATAGAGGTCTCTCTGCTTCCTCCTCTATTCTCTTTACATCTGTTCTTTTAAAATGTATGAACAGATAAAGACCTGGACAAAACCAAAAAGTGGTGAGATTTCATTTTTTCATCATTACACATTGTTTTCTGCACTCATTCCTCCTCTCCTTGGGCAGAAGAAGTTGTCACTATAAGGAAAATAACAAAAATAGGAGGAATTCTGAAATTAGGAGCAGATCAGTAAGGAAATAGAGATAGGAGTAGGGTGCTTCAGGTCAGATCAAACTCATTCATTAGATAATTCACTCATTTATTGGATGCCTGTGGTATGCCAAGAAATGGTACAGATTCTGAAAAACAAACAAACATAGTCTCATTCATCAAGGAGTTTATTTCTTCAGGGTAAGGGAGGCTTATAATCCTAAAAATGAATGGCGGCCACATACGGTGGCTGACGCCTATAATCCCAGCACTTTGGGAGGCCGAGGTAGGCAGATCACGAGGTCAGGAGTTCGAGACCAGTCTGTCCAACATGGTGAAACCTCATCTCTTACTAAAAATACAAAAAAATAGCCAGGTATGTTGGCAAGCAGCTGTAATCCCAGCTACTTGGGAGGCTGGGGCAGGAGAATCGTTTGAACCTGGGAGGTAGAGGTTGCAGTGAGCTGAGACTGAGCTGTTCCATTGCACTCCAGCCTGGGTGACAGGGGGAGACTCAGTCTCAAAAAAAAAAAAAAGCTGATAAATGATATGTAAAAAATATAGAGCACTATGAAATCAATAAGGTGAAATATCAAGCAAAATGGGGCCCCAACCTTTAGAATCAGTTCCAAAAAAAAGGCACTAACAACAAATAATGAAGAGAAAATAAAAAGAATGAGGAATAATACTGAGAAGGAAAAAGAAAAGCAGAAGAGACAGCTGTCAGAGAACGGAAGAAAATACAGGGTTTTAAGGTAAAAGGAGTGAGCAACTGTGTTGACATCTGTTTGTGGAATCAAGTAAGTTCAGAATAAAGAAGTGTGAGTGTTCATGATGTTTTAAAAACTGAAATTTATTGAGTTCCATGATGAGAGCAGTTTTAGTGAAATAGTTGCTAAGGGGACAACTTAAATGGGTTAAAGAATAAATAGACAGAAAGTAAACATGGATGTGTCTCACGAGACGATGAAAAGCGTGGACTGACATGTTGAGAAGTTCTACTATCCAGGATAGCATAATTTGGGATAAATTCTGAAGGAGGATGGAAAATCACACTACTCTGATTTCATTTTATTTAGCTTCTTTATAAAATAAAAAGAAAGGATTTTAATGATACTGGGAATAATTTGTTGTTAAAGCAGACATGAAAGATGAAAAAGAAAGAAAGTGGATAAGGGAGGTGCAATAAAGAACGTGAAGACAATATAGCTCAGAACCTAGCTGGAAAGACTGACCTGCTTTTAGACTGGGATTGACACATTTAGTATAACAGCAGAGAATGTGCACGTGATCAAAAAGAAGCAAAATGTGCCTGATGAGTTACAATTTTTTAACCAAAAATAAGTAAAAGTTAATTAGTTGAGAGTGTGGGAGGAAGAAAAGTGAGAGAGATGAAGAAAGAAAAGAAGAGGAAGGAGTCATTTTGGGATGGGAAAGAAGACTGACTAGGGAAATTTGACCAAGGTATAAGGTAACAATATCAGCCAAAAGAGGGATAACATCCGCTGAAAGAAGGATAAAGCTGGATGTTGGAATACAATAAAGATGAAATACTCACTGACAAAGATGGAAAACAAGACCCTTAAAATCTTACACATTGAATTCTCCATTCTAACAGTGATTTACAGCAGTGGTTCCCAACTGGGGTGATTGCCCCCTCCTCCTGCAAGGCTCATTTGACAAAGTCTGGAGACATTTTTTGTTAAAAAAGCTGAGAGTCCTACTGCCATTTAGTGGATAAAGGCCAGGGATGCTAAATGCCTGACAATTCATATGGTTCCTTCTGACCCCCAACCAAGAACTATCTGGCCCAAATCATCTGTGCACTTAAATTGAGAAAGATGACGATAAATTGAAAGATAACTATAAAACTTACAATTTTCTGGTACTAGATTTTAAGATTTTAAAGATTGTTTTTACGATTTTAAAGAAAACTATGATCTTTAGTAGAGATTATGATTGCTTTAAAACCTATAAATCAAAAAGTTATTTAAAATTTCTACCTTTTTATGGCAATTTAGGTTGCGTTTTTGTACTCTCCTCAGACAATCTGGAAAATAATTTCCTAACATTTATTTTTTTGAATGTTAGTAAGTATAACTTGAATCATCCTCTGCTTTCTCATTCATATTTTTTTTCCCCAAACATAGTTCACTTTCTAATAGAGGCGTATGTTTTGAACATAAAAGCCTTCCCATGACAATGACTATTACCATTGTTTGGCAGTGTTCCAAAGACATCCAGGAGGAGCAGAAAGGTCTGTGTAGAAGGAGACAGTTTTATAATGTCAAGGGCTCAGGGGAGAGTGTTGTAAACAATGTTACACATGTTTTTCTTAGAAGTCTAAATAAAAGTTTCTATAACACAATGTGAGTATTATGGTGAACATGTCTTAAAGCAAGTGCATTCTCTATTGTAGTTGCTAAAGGACCTATAGTTCATCTTTGGCTTTGAACAAGAGGCTATGGGTATGAATTAGCCAATGGCAAAACATTGATGGAATGAAACCATACAGCCTTGTGTGCTGAGAAAATAGTGGAGGTACAGCCTCAGGAGAATACCTATACTATCCAAAGTCTGACCTCACTATGTAGGTAAGTCAATCTAATCAACAGAAAACATACATTTAAATGGCACAAGTGTTCCATAAATAAGTTTGAGATTAAAAGGAGATTAAAAAGTACATACATATTTGACTCAAAGATTTATATGCTAAAGCTATTTTGTTAGTAGTAGCAATTAAATTGTACTTCATGAATCATTTGTTTCCCTTTAAAATCATAGTAATCATGTTTGTCTGTGCATGGTGGCTCATGCCTGTAATCCCAACACTTTGGGAGGCTGAGGCGGGTGGAACATGAGGTCAGGAGTTGACCAGCCTGACCAGCATGGTGAAATCCTATCTCCACTAAAAATATAAAAATTAGCCGGGTGTTGTGGCATGTGCGGGTAATCTCAGCTACTCAGGAGGCTGAGCCAGGAGAATAGTTTGAACCCAGGAGGTGGAAGTTGTAGTAAGCCAACATCACGTCGTTGCTCTCCAGGCTGGGTAACAGAGCAAGACTCCGCTTCAAAAAAAAAAATCATAATAATCATGTTCAAGGATGGGAAAAATGTGAAGATTTTGTCTTTCAAATAGTATGTAGAAGTCTTTGTTGTGATCAAGCCACAAAATGATTATTTTATTATTTGAAAATTTGAGATTTTATTGTAAAAACTTATGAATGGCTTACTTCTTTTTACATGCAACTAAACTGAACAGAGTAGATTTTAAAAAATAAAACTTTAAACAGAAACAGAATTTTTGCTTGTATAGTATTTAAACCACTCTTTAAATCAAACCTTATTTTGAGATAATTGTAGACACATGCAATTGTAAAAAATATATACAGAAATATCCTGTGCACCCTTTACTCTGTTGCTCCAGTGGTAATATCTTGCAAAATTACATTGCAGTATTACAACAGGGATATAGATATTAATAAAATAAAAATACAGAAAATTTTCATCACCACAGTATCACTCACGTTGTTCTTGAATAGCTACACTTATTTACATCCTACCCCCAACCTCTTTTCAAGAGGTGACAACAACCATTCCATTCTCCAAGAATGTAATAGTGATGGGCTTACACAGTATGATACCTTTTAGGATAGGCTTTTTTTCACTCACTATAATTCTCTGGAGATTCATCCAGTTGTCACACATATTAATGAGTTCTTTCATTTCTAGTAACTCCCTGGTAGGAATATGCTAAACTATTTTCCACAGTGGCTGTGCCATTTTAGCATTCTCACTACATAATAAACAATGAATAAGTAATCCAGTTGCTCCAATACCGGCCAGCATTTGGTGTCATTACTAATTTTTATTTTAGTCATTCTAATAGATGTGTAGTAATACTGCATTATGGTTTCAATTTGCATTTCCCTGATGGCTAACGATGTTGAATATGTTTTCATGTGCCTGTTTGCCACCTGTACCTTCAGTGAAATGTCTCTTCATGTTTTTGCTCATCCTCTAATTGTACATTTTTTTACTATTGAGTCTTGAGATTTCAGTAATCAAAACAGCATGGTACTGGTACCAAAACAGAGATACAGACCAATAAATGGAACAGAGGCCCTCAGAAGCAATGCTGCATATCTACAACCATCTGATCTTTAACAAACCTGACAGAAACAAGCCATAGGGAAAGGGTTCACTATTTAATAAATGGTGTTGGCAAAACTGGCTAGCCATATGCAGAAAGCTGGAACTGGACCCCTTCTAGACGCCTTACACTAAAATTAACTCCAGATGGATTAAAGATATAAACATAAGACCTAACCCCATAAAAAACCTAAAAGAAAACCAGACAATACCATTCAGGACATAGGCATAGGCAAGGACTTCATGACTAAAACACCGAAAGTAATGACAACAAAAGCCAAAATAGACAAATGGGATCTAATTAAACTTCAGAGTTTCTGCGAAGCAAAAGAAACAATCATTAAAGTGAACCAGCAAACAACAGAATGGGAAAAATATTTTGCAATCTATCCATCTGACAAAGGGCTAATATCCAGAATCTACAAAGAACTAAAGTAAATTTACAAGAAATAAACAAACAAACCCATTCAAAAGTAGGCAAAGGATATGAACAGACACTTTTCAAAAGAAGGCATATATGAAGCCAACAAACATATGAAATAATGCTCATCATCACTTGTCATTAAAGAAATGCAAATCAAAACCACATTGAGATACCATCTCACACCAGTTAGAATGGCAATCATTAAAAAATCTGGAGACAACAAATGTTGGAGAGGATGTGGAGAAATAGGAACACTTTTACACTGTTGGTGGGAGTGTAAATTAGTTCAACCATTGTAGAAGACACTGGCAATTCCTCAAGGATCTAGAAATAGAAATTCCATTTGACCCAGCAATTCCATTACTGGGTATATATCCAAAGGATTATAAATTGTTCTATTTTAAGGACACATGCACACGAATGTTCATTACAGTACTGTTTACAACAGCAAAGACCTGGAACCAGTCTAAATGCCCATCAATGATAGACTGGACAAAGAAAATGTGGCACATATATACCATGGAATACTATGCAGCCATAAAAAAAAAACAATGAGTTCGTGTCCTTTGTAGGGACATGGATGAATCTAGAAACCATCATTCTCAGCAAACTGACACAAGAACAGAAAGCCAAACATGGCATGTTCTCAGTCATAGGTGGGTGT
Organism: Alouatta palliata; assembly: GCA_004027835.1. Lineage (NCBI taxonomy): Eukaryota > Metazoa > Chordata > Mammalia > Primates > Atelidae > Alouatta > Alouatta palliata. The sequence continues at coordinate 103,229 of PVKV010004331.1, read as the reverse complement.
TGAACAATGAGAATACATGGGCATGGAGGGGGGGAGCATCACACACTGGGGTAGGTGAGGAGGTGGGGGGCTAAGGGTGGGGCAGTGGGGGGCAGGGAGGTTGGGGAGGGATAACACTAGGAGAAATGCCTGCTGTAGGTGACAGGGTGATAGAGACAGCAAACCACCATGGCATGTGTGTATCTACGCAACAATCCTGCAAGATCTGTGCATGTACCCTAGAATTGAAAGTACACTAAAAAAAAAATAGGAGAATAAAGAACACAGGAAATGAAAAATCAAAGCAAATTCAGAGAATATTGACAACCAAAATTTCATTCTTAATAAAGGTTAGTAATATAACATGACTCAAAAAAATTAATTTTAAAAAAGGAGAATAGATAAAATAGAAGTGAACAATTAAGAAGAAACCATAGTCACAGATGGAAATTTTAAAATAATAAAGTTAAGGGAATAAATATATGTGAATAAATTTGATAATCTAAATAAATATTTCTTAAAACAATATTAAAACAAGATATATTGCATAAGCTGACTACTTTATTAACAATTAAAAAATAAAAATTCTGATTAGTGATATTCTCTTTTATTGAACCCAATATGGCTTTTCACATGAATTCTACCAATATTTCAAGGAATGTTTAATTCCTCTCTCATGTAAGCTTTTAAAGAAAATAGAAAAAGAGTGAAAAGTGTTTGGCTGACTTTAAGAAGCTGGCATAATCTGCATTCAAAATTAAAGAAATGAGACAAATTATAACTATTTATAAATATAAATTTGAATTTTCAAAATAAACTATTGGCAAATTGTTATGTGTTCTCACCACAAAACAGTAGCTATGTGAGGTGATACATATGATAATTAGCTAGACTTAACTATTCCACAATGTGTAATACTTCAAAACATAATGTTGTAGATAATATAAAAATATAATTTTATCTATCAATTAAAGAAATAAAAATAAACTAGGTAACCAAATCTAACTATACAAAAGAAAACATTACATTATATATTATGTTTAAATAGATTTTATCCAAGACATACAAAAATGTTCTAACAGCAGGACATATATCAAAGTGAGTGACCACATTAATAAAATAAATGAGAAGAATTGCATGATCATCACCACCAATACACAAAAATGTGTTTAATAAGATTCAAATTAAATAAAACTTCTAAAGCAAAATCCATGAAAGTAATATTAAGAATCTGATTACATAAAAATCAAGGTTTTTTCTTTATCACAAAATGGAATAGGATAAAATATTTTCAACATTTAAAATCCATAAAAGACTACATATTATAAGAACTATTGATAGTCAACAAGAGGGAAAGAATTCCAAAATAAAAATAGGAAAATGAGACTTCCATTAGAGAAAACCAACAAAGCTAATATGCAAATACAAAGATGCTCAAAAGCATTAATAAACTTAAAAATGTGAATTTAAATGACATGTTAGCATAAAACATCTATTAAATAGTTGGAAATGATAAACTGATTGATGCCAAATGTAGGCAGGAATGTAGACAAGAAAAAATCCTACTGTGGTGTGTGTATTTGAATTATGTAGCCATTGAGGAGAACAAGCCTGAAATATTTGCTGAAATCCAAATCTAAATCCAAACAAAACCTAAAACCAAGCAAATGTAATCCTGGGTGCACATACCAAATAAATTCCCATACAGTTCTGTCAGGGAGCATGCTCAAGATAGTCTTTGCAGGCCCATTTGTGAAACTGAGGAAAGTAGGAGGCAAAGCACAGGTTTACAGCTAGAAGACTGGAAAGTCAAAACAGTGATGAATTCATAACTGGGCTATTATGGAGCAATTAGTGGCAATGGGTTATTTATAACATGGCAACATGAATGGCTCTCTCTGTGTGTGTATATATATATATATAGATAGATATGTATATCTCTATAGATATATCTATATACATAGAGAGATATATATCTATAGATACAGATATAGATATATAGATATATATAGAGAGAGGTTATGGATAAAACAGAATACAGATTGAGATATAGTACGATACTATTTATGTGAACCAAAACCATGTGCAGACAAAAATATATATGTTGTACAACCTTACAAAAATTTAAAAAAAAAAAAAAACATTAAGTCCATAAGAACATTGTGGCAATAGGGGAAGACAGGGTTTCAGGGGATGCTAAATATGGGAAAATGTAATACATAGATTATCCTTGAAAAACTTACAGAAGTGGAAATGTGAGAATATAAATATTCACATGTATCACAATTAGATTTTAATAATGTTTACATTGCCTAATGAAGAAATCATGAGATATACATCATATGTAGAAATATGAAAGTTACTAACATGTGTACTACTAAAACAAAGGCAATTTTAAAAAATTAAAATGAGATAGGTTCTGGAGAAGCTTAAGGCTCATTACTTTTGCTTTTCTATGTATACAATATATTTTTATAATGTATGTTATATAAAATATATGATATATAATTATTTAACATGTAATTATACTATATATTACTAATTATATTATATATTAATTATAATAATTATATATAGTATAATATATAACATATATTACATATACTTTATAGGTAATATATATACTAAATGTCATTAATATATCATATATTATATAACATTAATTATAAAATTATGCATGTTATGTATTTATATATGTAACCTATATACATATATAGATGCAGTATATGCATATATATGTGTATATGTATCTATATGCATATAAATACATGTATAATCTTACATAACATGTGGTATATAATAATATATGTGTGCATGTGTATATACATTCACTTTAGACATGAATCTTTTAATTTTATAAATTTCATTTTCAGCAAATTTTATTCAAACTGGAAAGTAAACTGTTGCTGTCATTAACAATATAACTGTTACTTGGGAGCTGCCTAGTGTTGGAAGGGTACAACATCACTGAAAACTGAACATTAATTTTATAAAAGGAATTAAATTATCTTAGCAGTAATAACAGGCTTTGTTGAAATTTAATAAATAATTTAATAAAGATGTATTGGAAACTGATATTGGCTGTGTCCCCACCCAAATCTCATCTTGAATTGTAATCTCAGGTGTTAAGGGAGACACCTGGTGGGAGGCCATTGGATCCTCGGGGCAGTTACCCCTGTGCTGTTCTCATGATAGTGAGTGAGTTCTCATGAGACCTGATGGTTTTATCAGCGTTCAGCAGATCCTCTCTTACTTGCTTCTTCTCTCTCCTGCCACTCTGTGAAGAGGTGCCTTCCACCATGATTGGAAGTTTCCTGTACCTCCCCAGTCATGCAAAACTGTGAGTCAATTAAACCTCTTTTCTTTATAAATTACCCTGTCTCAAGTATTTATTTATAGCAGTGTTTAAATAAACTATTACAGAAACATATTATGTCCCATGCACATTTTGGGCGGTGATATCACAGCAGTGTATGGCAGAGACAGGATTCTTGCTTTACTATAAAAATGATTAGCCACAGCTTAAATTATGCAGATTATCAAAATAATTCCTTTCATTTTACTAATGTTGACCTTCTTTCTATGCAATACTGTGGAAAATCTGTCATATTTTAACATATTTATTTATTTGAAAACTAGTTATATTGAACATTTTATTAGGAAAGAACAGCCAATGCTTACAAAATGACATTTCTTGTTTCACAATCACTCTAATAATTATGATTTTCTGTAGTGTTTTATTAGCCAGATGCCATTTCTTAAAATGTTTAGCATAAAGGAAACATAAGAACATAATAGCCTGTAATCCCAGCACTTTGGGAGGCCGAGGTGGGCAGATCACGAGAGCAGGAGTTCAAGACAATCCTGGTGACATGGTGAAACCCTGTCTTCACTAAAAATACAAAAATTAGCCAGGTATGGTGGTGCATGCCTGTAATCACAGCTACTCAGGAAGCTAAGCCAGGAGAATCCTTTGAACTCAGAGGCAGAGGTGGCAGTGAGCCAACATCATGCGATTGCACTCTAGCAAAAAAAAAAAATAAAATAAAAACAATATATGTTCAAAACAAGTACAGGTCTTTGAATAGAGGTTAACATTAGGAGTTGCATTCAACTCTCAGAACTGATATTTGAATAAGGTAATGTTACAAGGGGCAAGTATTCTGGTGTTAAATCTAGCATAATTAATTTTACTATAAATCTTTGTTTTATATGGTAGTATAAAATGACTACTGAAAGGGTTGATAATACAGACTTGAAAAAAAAATGCCTTCCTTTAAACAATATTTAATATGCTCCAAGACTTTCCTTAGATAAATTCTACCGGGTCATTTAAACAATCAGGTATTATGTAATAATGAACATTTATATCAGAAATACATAGGTTATTATATGGAGTTCTTAACCTAATCTTGTGCAAGTTTCTACCCAGAAATCAAGAAAAATACACCTAATAGCATTGCCAGCAACCACTCTGATGATAGCTCTCTAGGATTAGCGAAAATTATTCAAAAATTATTTTTGTTTTTACTAGTATGATAGATTGGTTATACTAAATCTACATTATTGGTGGGAACAAAAATAATGAAAAAAGTATTTTTTCAATCATTTAAGTCAGTAAGAAATTAAGTAAAGCTAAGAAAAAATGAAGACCTTAAAGAAATGTTCTACTGAGCAGAGAAGCCAGGGTATTGCTGAACCAAGGGATCAGTTTTCATTTTTTCATAATAATGAAATGTTGGAGCAAGTAGGACTGAAGGCAAAGCCTAGAGCCCTTCCAAGATAAAGTCTAACAGATTTTATTGACTCCCCCTCCCACACCCATTATAAATCCAGAAGCTCAAAAAGGCACAAACATTGGTAAAATGACCAACTGGTAATAATATAGGAAGTGACTTCCTTACCCTGAAAAGAAATACATATAAATATGCAAACATAAGACCTAATGAAAACATATCAATAATATTTCATGTAAAGTAAAATAAACAAACTAACAAAAGTTATAAGAATAACAGACATAAGATGGCAGATTAGACACAACCCCAGTGCACAACATCCAGCGCACAACATCCAGCGAGAGAGATGCAGAAATCCTGAGATCTCCTAGCTCCATCCAAGGTACCAGATGCATTTCAAAGGGCCTGGTCCGAGGGTGAGCAAAGTCCACTCAGGGCAGACGGAGGCGGGGAGGGGTGCTGCTTCACCCAGAAAGTGCATCTGACTGGCGAGTCAGAGGCTCCACCTCTGGCGCTCTGGTCCAGATACAGCGCTTCCCCCAAAGCTTCAGCAATACACAGAACAGGGGATCTTTGCCAGTCAAGCACCAGGAATTACAAGCGGTTGAATGAGTCTGCAGACTGAGCTATCTCCCCCTCTCCCCACCCTGAGAGAGAGGGAGCTGTAAGCAGGAGCAGCTCGGTGGCCCCTACCCCATGACCGGAGAGAGAGAAAGCTGAAAGGGGGAGACTGCCAGGTGTGGCTGGGAGGGTCCCTACCCTCCCCCACGAACCCCAGAGGACTAAAGCTCTGACTCTAGTGGGTTGTGTAGCCAGTGCCACAGTCTGAGATGCACCCTGAATGATCCAGCCCAGTGAAGGAAGGGCACAACCTACTACTAGAGGGGTGAGACTGGGCTACATGTTTTAACAAAAAACACAAGAAGCCTATATAGCAATGGGATAGCATTCTTGACAACCCAGCAGCCCCTACAGGTCAGCGGAAGAGGCAGGCCTAATCTCCCAGCATAAACAAAAAAGACACAGGAAGCTTCCCTAGTAACCTGAAGGAGTCCCTAGAAACCCAGTAGCGCCCCCACAGGCAGACAAGGGACCTCATCAAGCAGCTCTCTGACAAGACAGCCAGGTAAGTCCACAAAGATGAGAAAAAAAGAGCACAAAAAGGATTAAACTGTCAAAGATCAGAAAACCTCTTCTCCTTCAAGGAATCACAACTCCTCAACAACACAGGATCACAACTTGACCTAGAAGGAGTGTGAACAATGGACGGAAACAGGATTCAGAAGATGGATAATAACAAACTTTTCAGAGCTAAAGGAACACGTTCTGACTCAATGCAAGGAAACCTAAAACCTTGAAAAAAGGTTAGACAAAATGCTAACTAGAATAACCAGCTTAGAGAAGAACATAAACGACTTGATGGAGTTGAAAAACACAGCATAAGAACTACATGAAGCAAACACAAGTTTTAATAGCTGAATCATTTAATAGCCGAATCATTAAAAAATCTGGAGACAACAGATGCTGGAGAGGATGTGGAGAAATAGGAACACTCTTACACAGTTGGTGGGAGTGTAAATTAGTTCAACCATTGTGGAAGACAGTGTGGTGATTTCTCAAGAATCTAGAAATAGAAATTCCATTTGACCCAGCAATCCCACTATTGGGTATATACCCAAAGAACTATAAATCATTCCACTATAAAGACACATGCACACGTATGTTCATTGCAGCCCTGTATGCAATAGCAAAGATGTGGAACCAACCCAAATGCCCATCAATGATAGACTGGACAAAGAAAATGTGGTACATATATACCATAGAATACTATGCAGCCATAAAAAATGATGAGTTCATGTCCTTCGTAGGGACTTGGATGAATCTGGAAACCATCATTCTCAGCAAACTGACTCAAGAACAGAAAGCCAAGCACCGTATGTTCTCACTCATAGGTGGGTGTTGAACAACAAGAAAATGTGAACTCAGGGAGAGGAGCATCACACACAGGTGACAGTTGAGGGGGTAGGGGAGAGATAATGCGTGGTGGGGAGGAAGGGGAGGGTGGGGAGGGATAACGTGGGGAGAAATGCCAGATATAGTATGCACCTTAAGTAAAATAAAAAAAATAAAATAAAAAAGAATAACAAACATCAAAAAATATCTTGCGGGTTCTAACCAGTATAACCATAAAGATTAAAAAAATACATGTATAAGGATTAGAAAATATTGAACAAAACTGACAGTATTTGAAGATTATACAAGTATCTCATAAGACACCCAAGACAATCTATTGACAACATTTTAGAAATAATAAATAATTTAGGAAATTTTTGGTTTAAAAGATTAAAATGCAAAAGTTAATAGAATTTCTAGACTCTAGCAATGACAAATTAGAAAATGTGACTTTTAAGTAGATACCATTCACATGGCAACAAAATTCATGAGGTCTTCAGGAAAAATCTAATACAATCTATACAAAATATGGGAGAAAAAACGTGAAACATAATTAAAACAGAAAAGAAAATCAAAAACCTAAACAAATGAGTTTTTTTTTATTGGAAAAGATGTCAATTTTCTCAAAACATATTGCAATTTTATTCAAATTACTAATAGGATTTTTTTTCTAAATTTATAGACCGATCATAAAATCCATATGATATAATTAAGATCCAAGAACAGTGAAGAAAATTGTGAAAGAAGAAAAAAGGGAAGACTTTTTTTTAACAAAACTTAAATTCATAGTAACTGAAGACACAATAGTATTTTTGGAGAGATGGACAAATATATCTAAGGCATAAAATATCCAAAAAACAGATTGAAACATATATACAGCGTTTAGTATATGACCGGGTAGACATTAAAATGAGAAGAGATAGGACAATTTACTTGATAAATGCTGTTGAACATTTACCTTTTCATGAGAAATTAAAGTAAAAAAAGTTCTCTCTCTCTCCCACTCTTCTCTCTCTTTTGCTTTTCTTTTCTGTCTCTTTTTTCTCCCTGCTCAATCAAACCCTAAATACTATTAAAACTATTAGAAACAAATATAATGATGTATCTTATTGCTTCGGAGTTGAGAGGGATTTCAAAATCGACATAAAAAAGAGAGTAACATGATGAGAGATGAGCATATTAGTATTCAAGTTCAGATATTATTTGAGAGAAAATAAAGCTCAGAGTTTATTCTGGTGTTGCAAAGTATGGCTGCCATGAAAAGATGTCTCTTAGATCAGAAACAGCAGGAAGTGTAAGTGATCAACAACTCCAGGCACTGTGCTCTGAAATCTATCACTCATTTCATGCATGATGAGACCACACTTCCTGCCGGCTTTTCCTGCCATTGACTGACTGAGGCAGGATACCAGAGCTGACGCATTCTGGGAGACAGTGGACTCCACTGCATACTCATTTGACTTCAGGAGAACTCCCCATCACCTTTGCTGAAACTTTCTTAGAATTGCTACAGGATCTCATAGTTTTCCTGCCTTTTTTTCCTTCTTGTCTTTCTTTTCTTTCTCTTACCTCTATGGGATTAGAACTGCATCCTGATTTTTGTTACTTAGCCCAAAGACGACTAAAATAAAAATACTTTAAATATTGAGGATGCCAGTTAGACTCCAAAAGCATTTAAAATGTGATATATTTTTTTAAAAAATGCGAAAACCATTCTTAGCTTTTATCCCTAAAACCAATAACAAATAGACAATGGCCAGATTTGGTCCCTGAGCAGGGGTTTGTTGGTACCTGACCTAGATTATTACAAGGGTCAGACAGTGAGGCCTATAAAACCAGTGTTCAAATCTTTGCTTCAGTACCCCTAAAAGTACTTTATAAAACTGTTTATATTTGTACATGCTTATAATGACACCTAACGTTCTTATGTTAACTTTCATAGTGCAAAGGATGTAATAGAATTACACATAATTCTATTGCATGTGTACAATAGGTATGATTTTATTGAAAATTTGAAAGTGCAGATTTAGAATATTCAATTTATAGAAAATATATGTCTAAAAATCTAAATGACAAAGCTAGTCATATCTTTCTCAAAATCAGTGTCACTTCATATCAGAAAAAAAGATGACTTTACTTTTCATATCAAGTATCATGAATACAATTTCACCACAAAACCTATTTCAGTTTTGATTTTTAATTATAAGGGATAGGTAGGTAAAAATATGGGTAGACAAATAGATATATGGGTGGGAGGTAGATAGATGGACAGGTAATGGACTGGTGAGGCAGGAGTGCAGAGACAGGTAGAAAAGAGAGCTGGTTTTCTTGAATTTTTCTCTTTTTTTGGTGTCCTTGGGATTTTTTTTAAGATGTAATCTCACTCTGTCACCCAGGCTGGAGTGCAGTTGCACAATCCCAGCTCACTGCAACCTCCGCCTCCCAGGTTCAAGCAATTCTTCTGCCTCAGCGTCTCGAGTAGCTGGGATTATAGGCTCATGCCACCATGCCCAGGTAATTTTTGTATTTTTAGTAGTGACAGGGTTTCACCATATTGGCCAGGCTGGTCTCAAACTCCTGACCTCATGTTCTACCCACCTCGGCCTCTCAAAGTGCTGGAATTATAGGTGTGAGCCACTGCATCCCGCCGAGATTTTTATACCTTGGAATCATGCCATAATGGAATTCGGAGTGAGATGGTCATAGTTACCACTGTAGCACTGTAGCAGGAGGATTCTCAAAAGGGAGTTGGTGTTGGGAAAGCCACACTAATCCTTTGCTAAGTCAGATCTGTTTTGGAAAGGATATATATAGAAAACAATATCCTCAATTTCACTTGTGCCCAGTTATTCCACCCCAAAAGTGGTTCATTACTTACATAGTTACATGTACCCGAATTTAAGGCCATGCTGTAAGACTCCAAATGTTCCATATACCGTCATGCACCACATACAGATGTTTTGGTCAAGGATGAAACTCAAAGAACAAGATAATGGTCCCATAAAATAATAATGGAGCTGAAAAATTCCTAGCACCTAGTGACACTGTAGCCATCTAAATGTAGCTCAACACATCACTCATGTGTTTGTGTGATTCTGGTGTCAACAAACATACTGCACTGCCAGTGATGTAAAAGTATAGCATATACAATTATGTGCATTACATACCACTTGGTAATAAACGACAAGGATATGGGTTTGTATACTTACTAAACTATACTTTTATCATTATTTTAGAGTGTACTCCTTCTCTTAAAAAGAGAACTATGAAATGGCCTCAGGCAAGAACCTTCAGGAAATACTTCAGAAAAGGAATTGTTATCACTGGAGATGACAGCTCGATGTGTGTTATTGCCCCTGAAGACCTTCCGGTGGGACAAGATGTAGAGGTGGAAGACAGTGATACTGCTGATCCGACCCTGTGTAGGCTTAACCGAGTGTGTGTGTTTGTGTGTTAGTTTACTTTTTTAAGTTCACGAAGCAGAAAAAATGTTAAAAATTTTTCAAAGTAGAAAAAAGCTTATAAAGACTATAAAGAAAGAAAATATTTCATACAGCTTTACAATGTGTTTAAGATGTATTATTAAAAGAGTCAAAAGTTAAAAAAATAAAAAGTTTTAAAGTAAAAAGTTACAGTAAGCTGTGATTAATTTATTGTTATAGAAAGAAAACCAATTTTTATAAATTTAGTGCAACCTAAATGTACAGTGTTTACAAGTTCATAGTGTATAGAATGCCCTGGGTCTTCACGCTTACTCACCACTCACTGATGCACCCAGAGCAACTTTCAGTCCTGCAAGTTCCATTCAAGGTATGTGCCCCATACAGGTGTACCATTTCTAATCTTTTGTACCATATTTTAACTGTACTTTTCCTGTGTTTAGATGCACAAATACTTATTTTTGTGTTACAGTGCCTACAGGCTTCAATAAGTATAGTATATAAAATGTGAGTTATCAAAAGACGGATGTATTTCCTACCTCTTCTGTATGGATTTAGACACTAAGATGCAAGATCCATCTATACAGGTTTGTAGTGTAGGAGCAATTGGCTATACCACATAGCCTCAGTGTGTAGGAGGTTCCACCATCTATATTTGTGTAACTACACTCTGTGATGTTCACACAACGATGAAATCTCCTGATGCATTTCTATGATCATACCCCTGTCATTAAGCAATGTATAACCGTATAACAGAAATATGTTAAGAAAGGTTTGTGCTATTGTTAGTGGTGAATTAACAAATATATAACTCTTCACTTATAAATATAGAAAATTTTGTCATACCGTACACCTGTTGTTCCTGTCCCTCATCCAATGGCTATTCTGTGTAAATACATAGGTAATATGAGATTCTCATTGCTTGCCTCCTTTGCTGTCAGCTTTCTTGCAGGGACTGGTCCTTAGACAGGGACATGCAAAGTTCATTTCATTGGCAGTTCCTGTGATTTATATGGAATGACAGCCTACTAATAAGCCACTTTTTTTCTGTTACTTAAGGACTCCAAGGAGGCATGGGAATATCCTGAGTAAACTGTGAGTTATCAAAAGATAGATGCTATTTCCTACCTGTTCAGTATGGATTTAGACACTCAGATGCAAGATGCATTTTGAAATTCATATTTCTACAAAGGACATCACTGAAAGCAAAATAATGGTTTTGTCAAATGTAATACAAGTTATCATACATGGTTTAAAAACTATAAAAATTAATTATTTCTCACAGAAATTATGTGGCACACAGTAAGTATGTGGGATTTTTTTTGTGAGTTCCATTATAATTGACATAGCAATTAACTATCCTCTGCATCAATGAATAGTCCTTTGGAGGACCCTTTCTAATGAAGTTAGGCTTTCAAAACCCTAAAGATCCAGGTGTAAATAACAAAAAAAATGTAATTGGAGTTACCAACCAAATATTTTCATGAAGTCTATGAAAATGTGACAGGACGGGACTAGATGACTTCCCAGGCTGATCAGCTCAGACACTATTTTACAAGGAACAGATGCTTCAGTAGGGTTTAGTCAAGGGAATATCCACAATAAACACACCAATGACCACTGCTGGTTACAGGAAAGTTACACAGACAACAATACTAAATAGTCACTGGAAACCTGGGTAAGTCTAAGGCTATTAACATCTTAATTATTTCTTTTGAAATAAATTGATCTCTCACAACACATTCACACGCACAAGAGTGTTTGCTATTAATCTCTTTCATAAATGTAATCTAATCTTCCATACTTAGTATGCCTTATAAACATGATGCCGCTTACTTAAGTGCCTATTTTGTGTGTACATTTTCAAGTACTCTTAGAAAGCATGTTTCTACTGTTTTACCTATGTGAATTCTGATTAATGTACCTTCTAATAAAAGAACGGTTTAGAGAAAAATCTCTAGCAGAAAACAGCTATTTTTGCCTTTATATATTTTAAAAGGCATGCTGATGCTTTACTGATATATAAAAGCATAAAAATTTACTAGTGTTTTATTAAAGGACTAAATACATAAAAAATAAGTGACTTCCCTAGTGCTGCTCTATAAATAAAAGTGATCTCTCTGGTAATAATTGATCTTTTCATTTCTTGTGTGGTCTTGCTTTTCAGTTTGATTACAACACAACACTTGGTATTGCATTGAAATAATACAAAATAGATTATGATGCAAACTTTGTCTCTAAAAGACCTTGCCCATTTAATGAAGAATTTTCCTACAAGATCCCGTAGTTGTTTTGTTCCCTTTAAAGATCCCCATGCCTAGTCAAACTTCCATCTCTGGAAACTGCATTTTGAAATGTTTCTTTGGACCAGGCAATGCCTGTGAAAAGGTTATTTGGAATGAGACTTCTCTAGAGACTTGATACATCAATCTGCATGTGATACATTAAGCAAAGCTGCTTAGAATGTACACACACACACACACTCAACTCAAAATTGAGATACATTAAACAATGCTGCTCAGAAGGTACATTCTCTCTCTCTCTCTCAACTCAAAATTATTAATGAATTAAAAATGGAAAATGGGTTTCAATAGAAACAGTCTGGAATCTAACAAATTATATGCTTTCAAAGCACATTAAAATCCTAAAAATCTTAACCAGGCTGCTTTATTAGAGAACAGTTGCTTTGCTTCTGGAATCACTGTTTCAGAGGCAAAGTCTGTCTCATTTCACTTGCAATTTTATAATGAGATTCAAACCAACATTAAAGAGTGGCATATTTGTTTTCTGAAGGATATTCCCTAGGCATGCCCAAGGCCAGCCTGGCTTCCTGTCTGTGCCATTGTTTGCACATTTTGTAAATATCACTTGAGTTTTTCTGTATCCTATCATAAACTCCCAAATTCCAAATGACCTCCCACATCTACCACACTGCGAATGCTGCTTTAATATTTTAAAAGACACAGTTTTAAATTAAAAAAAGAAATCTCTTCGACAAAGGTCACCTAAGCACCATCTTCACAAAGGGAATATATTTCTACTGTCTATTCCATCTCCATTTTGATTGTGGACTGCCTGCTGCCTACTTTGCATTCAGTTCTCTAAAAGGCTTATTAATGGGGTCTAGAGGGAGGCTGTCAGAAATGGCAGACTGAATCAAGGGATTTTCCTTCAACATCCAAATGACACACTGAAGCTAAAGAATTAAACAGATGACTAACCAGTGCCCTTTTGTCTGAAGATGAAGGTGGGATTGCCAACTTGCAAACCAGAAACTGACATTTGGGTGGATTAAACCATCCTGCTATTGTATTGCTAGTTTATAATCACTACGGCTTTCTTGATCTCAAGTGCCTCCGCAAAAGCCTTCTTAGTTCTTAGAGTCATGTTGGTAGAAATCCTCAGCTGGGCTTGTGTTGTAAACATTTATCCACCAAGAAGCAGTGTTCTGACACTAACTGAGAAGAAGCGTTGGCTTCTAGGTATTTAATTAAAACATTAAGGGAAAAAGCTTTCGTGTCAACATTCACAAGTACTTCCTATGGCTGAGGGTGGCTATAATTGAGTCTCCCTGTGCATGCATTCCTCCCCTTCCCAGCCTTCTTTGAGAGCTGCAATAGCTTGAGGTTCACTTTGCTTCATGCTGTTAGTTGTGGCTTAGAGACTTTGCCCCATGCTGTCACTTTCCTGATTCTCTCAATCTGGTTGTTAGCTTTAATTTCTAAAATCAAGATTGGATGGCAACAAGGGGCTTTAATGAAGAGTGAAAAAGACATTTGTTAAACAGCATTAAGAATTCTTATTTGAACTGCTATAAAATGTGGTCAAGCCAAACGCTTTCTGCTTTTATGAATCATCCAATTTCCTCTACCACATAATTAATGTTAATAAGGAAAAGCCATTGTGTGGGAACTAAATATATCATAATAGATGCTGGCTCTGGTTGTAGATTTCTGCAGTGACCCCATTTTCATTTTGAGTTTCTGGGAGGACCTGTGTGTAGTAAGGAAGTCCTTGAAAAACAAATCAGATTATGGTCATTTGATTGTTGATGAAGTTTATATAATAGAAGTACTTAATTTTCCTTACAAGTTGCAGTTTTCAATTGCAAGACAGCAAAAAGGCATCTAGTAATGCCATATTGTTGCACCTTTCTGAAGAGTAACATTTCCAAGAAAAGATTTTTAAGCTACTCTATGTCTTGGGACATTTACTATAATAAAGGGAGATTGTCCATGTAATTTCTTCAATGCATCAAATCAATTTAGAGAAACTAAACTGATCACATCCCCTTTCACAAAATGTAAAGATATAGATTTCACAAAACATGCTCAAACAATCAAGATGGCAGCAACCACGTGTTACAAGAAAGATGCAAAAGTATTTATAAAATTTCAGCATATTCCAATGCATCCATTTCCTTTAAAAATAACATGACTACATTTGACTTCATCCCCTTAATTTAGAAAAGTCCAGTTTCTAAATTATCCACCTGACATGAAAAAGTTAACATGTCAATGGATCAAGTACTTATTGGAGGCTTATTAAATCAGTTACACTGTACTAATAAGTGAGAATACAAAAAAAAAATACATATAACATAGTGTTAACCCTGTAGAAATTATTTTTTTGAAAGAGAAAAAAAATTTTTATAAAGCTGAATAAAAATGGAGGCTATATGTAAGTGCTAAATTAAGCAATTTAATCAATAAGGTGGCATAACATTACAGCAGGGAAATACAGCTGCCAAGGCAAGTCAAGCTATGTACCTATAAGCTTCCTCAATTTTCCTAGCTCATAACTAGAGTTTCATAGTAACTAGAGTTCTAGACCAGTAGAAAGCTCCAACCATAAATATGAAACAAGTCTACCTCGACCATAGTTACACTGTGACTGGCTTTTTTCTTGATGTCTGAGTACCTGCCTTGATAAACTGCAGTTTACTGGAGTTTTGAAATTTTTCCCATCATAGTCTCATTGGTCCTGCCTTTCCTTCTGTTCTTAATGCAGACACGTTTCTCTGTCCTGGGAAATCATGATAATGGCAAATATCTGCTTACCTGCTGCTTCAGCATTTGACTCACCCGTCAAGATCCTTGTCTGTTTTTTTTTTTTAACCATAATTCCTGTGCACTCCTACCCACATGGATGTCTGTTTGTAGCTTACTAATGCCATTCATTTACTGGTTGCGTGTCAAACCTATCTGATGCATTACCAATCAAAACCTCTAATGTGCATGACCAACTCTCCTCAGGATATGGCTTTTTATTGTTGCTGCTTGTTTGGTTTTGTCTAGTCATACTATCAACTTATTGAAAAGGGAACCGTCTAGGATATTCCCTCAAATAAATTCTTCCTCAGTGCTTTCCCCCTAAGTCAGAACATGAGGAAGAACCACTTGGGATAAAGGGAGGTTCAAGGAAAGTACAACACTTGACACAATTCTGTTTTCCAAAAAAGCAGATTTCACTGTGGCTTACCCACTTCTACCCACTTCAAAAGCAGCCTCTGTCTATTAACCATCATTCTTGACAACCATCCCATTACGTGGCTTCTCATCTACACTCACTTGACTTTCAGCTATTAAATTATCCTTTTGGAATTTCAGTACAATTAAACAAACATTTTAATGAATACCTAAGATGTGCAGACGCTGTGCTAAGTGTTTGAAATATGATGACAAAAATAACATGTATGATCCTGCAAAAATTATCTAGTGACATATAGCTCTGTCACTATCTCAATCTGAAATTAACTCACTTTCTATTCTCTTGATCTCTGTAACTACCTTTGCTCCCCCAACTAATAGCAAATTAACACTTTCACCAGTAAACAATCAACATGTGACTCCATTTCTAGGAAAATATTTCCAGACTCCTGAATTGCCTTGAATATTTCCAGAACCAATTCCCTATGCTGGGGCGTGAAACACTAAGATACATTTTAATCAACTAGTGGCCATGTTACTTAGAAATTGAAACTGGCACAGATGCTGAGGACAACGTCCTAAGTTCAGATGTGTAACCATCTGAACTGTTTTTACTCACATTTCTGACATGAAATGAGAAGTGTCCTTTTCCTCCTGACACCAATTCCCCAGTTCTCTGCAGACACCAATTGGGTGTCAATTCAATTCAATTTCTGCACCGTCTACTAAAGTTAGTATCAGATACCACAAGGTCTCAGTCCCACAAGACTGCCCCATTTTAGATACCTATCGCAAATTCAAGCCATTTGTACTTCTGAACAACTAGCTATAAATACAAGGTTCCCATGACACCCTCCTCACTTTTGAGAATTTGCTAGAAAGGCTCAAAGAACTCAGGAAGGCACTTTAATATTATTTATTATGAAAGATACAACTAGAAACAGCCAAATAGAAGAAATGCATGGGGCAAGTTCTGAGGGAAGGAATGAGTTGCTCTCATACCCTCTGCAGGCACACCACCATCCCAGCACCTCAATGTGTTCAACAACTTGGAAGCTCTTTCTAATCTCAGCAATTAGGCGTTGCTATGTAGGCTTCACTACATAGGCATGGTTGATTAAATTATTGTCTCTCAGTGATTGGCTCAACCTCTAGCCCCTTTCCCCTATTAGAGGCTTGGAAGTGGGGCTGAATGTCCCACCCTTCTAATTACAACTTGATCTTTCTCATGACCAGTCCCCATCCTGAAGCTGTCTGGAAATCCCTTGCCACTAGTTATCTCATTAGCAATACCAAAGACACTCTCATAACTCTAAGGAGTTCAAGGTTTTTAAGACTTGTATGCCAGGAACTGGAGACAAAGACCAAATATTTATTTTTATTTTATCACAATGTCTTAGACAAATTTTTATTTTTGTATGCAATTCAGGACTGTATAATTAGAAAGAACCTGACTGCAGAGGGACACAGGAGCTAAAATGTAGTCTGTATTCTACTCCCTTGTCTCTGGCTTATAACTGCATGTAATCAACAGAATTTTTTTTCTAATATATCTACCAATAACTTTTTTACTAATTTTTCCAAAGGGGCAGTAATACCAGCAGGCCTAATAACTACTGCTTCATTCTTTAACATTCCTCATGGTCATTGTTCTCAGAAGGGTGTATTACATTGCTATCATTTCCTCATTTCCTATCTATTCCTGACCCATTCCAATCTAGGTTTTGTGTCCATCACTTGGCCAAAACTGCAAGGTCACCACTGATATTCATATTGCAAGATTTAATGGACACTCTTCTATGTGTACCTAACTTAAAATCATCAGCATTAGACATAGCCACTCCCTTAAAGAAAAAAGGTTTCCTCACTAATCTTCTGGAAGGTCATATTTTCCTGGTTTTCTTTCTACTTCCCGGGATACCCTTTCTCAATCTTCTTTGGTAGCTAATTTTCCTCCACTTAAGCTCAAAATGAAGTGTTTTACATATTTAGTAATTCAGTTTGAACATTCTTCTTTTCTCTGCTTGGACACCCTCCATTAGTAATATCATGCATTTCTGTAGTTTTCAGGTAGCATTCTGTATGTTTCCAGTTCTCAGATTTATAACTCTGGGCAAGGCCTCTCCTCTGAGCTCCATTCTCCCATCCTTGACTATCTAGGGACATAGCAGTGAAGACTGTTCCCTTCTTCCCTGGTCATCAGGGCTATCCTCTAGGTGAAAAGAGTCTTTATTCTTTCAATGGTGACCTGCATCTGCATATGCAAGGTTTCAAAGAGATTAAGACATGCAGGGGACTCCATGTTTGGGTCCCCTTCCACGAACACCACCTTTGTGGAAGCTGTTTTTCTCTCTCCTGGATTTCCCCTCTGGAGTCCCCTTCCACACTCTCTCATGGAAGCCTGTCTGCCCCTCTTAAACTCCATCTCTCTCTATTCCCTTCCACTCAGTGTGGAAGCTGCTTTCCTCCCCTGGATTCCATCTTTCTGGATTCTCTCACTCAGCGTGAGAGTCAGCTGTTTCTTTCTCTCCCTTTCTCCTGTTTCTCTCTCTAAATAAATCACTTTCTATAAAAAACAAATAAATAAATAAATAAAGACACACAGAAACTGGTGAATACTGTACTAAATTATCTCACTCAGATCTGTATTTTATTACTAATCTTTTCCACAAAGTGGCTCTAAGTGTAATTTTCTAATATTTTATATTTAACTTTCTTAATGTGAAATATATATATTTATGGATATATATAATCTATTATATATACATATATGTATGTATATATATAAAATATACATTTATAAATATATGTATATACTACATATATGTTTACACACATTATATGTATACACAATGGATACTTAGCTGTAAAAATAGAAGCACATCCTACCATTTGCCACAGTATTGATGGACCTGGAAGACATTATGCTAAGTGAAGTAAAACACGAGACAGAACAATATTGCATCATGATCTCACTTATAGGTAGAATCTTTTAAAAAGGTCAAAACACAGCAAAAATAGAAGAGTAAAATAGTGGTTATCAGGGGCAGGGGTTGTGGTGAGGAAATGGGGAAATATAGTACAAAAGATACAAAGTAGCAGATATATAGGATGAACATTCCTAGAGAACTAATGTGAAACATGAGCACTGTATTTAATAAAATTGTATTGTATTAGGAATTTTTGTTAAAAAGACACTTTCATAGAGGTCTAAGAGATTGTGAATTATTTGTCATTAGCATGTGTGTTTTCTATACATTTTATAATGCCTACAAATGTGGTCCTCAATTATTATTAAACATCAGAAACTCTCTGAAGCTTTAAAAACATATAAGAACTAATCTCACTCCACAAACTCTGATATAATAAGTTTGTAGGGGTCCCTATGCCTACACAATTTTGTAAACTTTACTAACTGATTTGGGGAACAACCATGGTTTTCCAAGTACTGTCTTAGAATAGTAGATGCTCAAAAACCTTTTTTGAGTAAACTGAATATTTTTTAAGAGTCACAGTTTAAAAAAATTATCATTATTTAAAGAATTACTTTGCATCCAAAGTACAAAATAAATTATCATTGATAGATTTGAGGGAATAAGTCCATAAACTTCTGTTGTATTTTCAAACAACAAACAAACTAGAAAATCTTCATGTTGTTTTTTCTAACAAATCTTAACAGGTATTGATTGCAGTGTCCAAAATTAATAGTAGGTATACAACCCATTTAATAAGAGGTCAATTGATCAAGCGTAGTGGCTTATGCCTGAATCCCAGCACTTTGGGAGGGCAAGGTGGACAGATTACGAGGTCAGGAGTTGGAGACCAGCCTGGCCAACATAGTGAAACCCCATCTCTACTAAAAATTACAAAAATTATCCAGGTGTTGTGGCATGTGCCTGTAATCCCAGCTACTTCATAGGCTGAGGCAGGAGAATCACTCAAACCTGGGAGACGGAGCTTGCAGTGAGCTGGGATTGCACCCTGCACTCCAGCCTGGGCTACAGAGTGAAACTCCATTTCAAAACAAAAAAATGGTCAATTGATTTGCAGTTATTTGCATTTGGAAGTAGGCATAAATTAACTTACATGATGTTCTGCCAACAAATGAGGATGTCATTTTGATCCAAAAGGTGATTACCTTTACCCTAGGAAAGTCCATTCTATATATTACAGTGAAAAGGAGAGCAAAATTGTCTGTCTAGAAGAAAAGGAAAAACACACTTTAATTTATTCACTCAATGTATTCATTCTTCTGAATTATTTAACATAAATGTTATAAACTTCTTGATCAGATAGAGATATTTCAGAAGATACAGGAATAATTTGATTTAAAAAACTGATTTTTTCCAGTTACCTCTTAACTCTGTCATTGTTAACTCTGTTGCTTTCAACTTTGAGATCTATGTGAATTGCCCATATAAAGTAATTTTTTTCACCCAATACTGACATATATCACCTTTCTTGAAGAATTAATTAACCTAAAAAAATACAGATTGAAAAAAGCCCACCATAATTTACATGTGTAATGTAATTCCCTAGAATGTAATTTTGTACCAGAAAATGGATAATTTCTTTATTATTGTGAAGTACTATGAATTTTAATAACTAAATTATGAGGTGGTTTGTATCTGGTTTTCAAGACAGCTCCTTAGAAATTACGATAGCCGAGGGTGGTGGGGAAAAAAAAAAAAAAGAAAAAGAAAAAGAAAAAAAAAGAAATTACGATAGCCTCTGCCATATGGCAAATATCACCCCATTTCCCTACTTATACAGTGAGTGCTTTACTGTTGTTAATGGTATTGTTCTCAATAGTTGATATTGATCCTAGCATGTCAAACACAAGTTAGGGAGACAAGAACTTCTGATATAGCCTTGACATGTGCTAGGGCAAGCATATGAGGGTGGGTGTTCATTTCCTTAGTAACGATCAACAGTCCCTCACCTTCTCCCACCTTATAGTTTCCTCTCTAGACAACTCAACATGATGGTGTTACCAAAAGGTTAAGTACATGTACTCCAAATGCAAAGATATATGAAGCCATTTTAAATCTTATCCTGTCTTTCAAAATATCTGAAATGCATTGTAGGGGCCTTAATTGTGAATTTATCATTATAAAAGTTCATTTCCTTTCCTTTTCTTCTTACATTTATGTTTACTGTTTGTTCATTGTGGTTTCTTCACTTGAAATTATATTAAAATTTAAAATAATTATAGTGAAAATTAACAGATTATATTGGTCAATAACTATAGAAAGTGCCAACAAAAAATAATATGCATTTTAAAATACCGTCACACAATCAAGTTGTACAAGAAAACACGCAAATATACACAACACACATGGTGTGCAACAACACCCCAAATATTCAAAATATTTACATTTTTTTCAGAACCATGTTATACTTTATTGTGTGTTTTAATAGTGTTGATATTAGTAATTTAATTCCAGTACTAATCAGATTTGTTAAAATAGTTGTTCATTTCTAATATTTCCCTCTAAAGGTTTTTAGAGCTTTGGAAATAGATTTCTGTGCTCACAATGACTATAAAGGGCATACTGAAAAGCATATCCCAGTGGAAACCCCTTTGCATGATAGGGACTGCCTAAATTTTAATGACATTAACTCCCTGCAAATGACATTCATTTCCTGCATATGCAAATTTTCTTAATGTGAATCCCCCGTAACAGGTAGAATGTATAAAGTTAATGAAGCCATGTAATTACAATCACTATGGTGACTGCAATCCCCTGAGAACAATAATGTGATAATATACATGAGTTTTTACTTTCTTTGGAAATACAGCTTATAATTTGAAAACAGATAGCAAAATATTTTCATTATCTTTCTCCAGCTCTTAAGGCAAAAGCAGGTACAAATAGATTATGCTCTTTATTAACTGAAAATAAAATGATAAGAGAAAGGAAAAACACAATGTAATTGTTTATTTTCAACTTTCAATGACTTCATTTGGGTTCTGTGTAAAACCTTCTTTCCTTTTGATCAGAAAAATACCAGGGTCATTGATTGGAGCCAGATATTTTTTCTTAAATCCTGATCTTTCATTGTTAATACAAGCAGGCTACATAACTAGTGCTTATTGCTATTGTGCTAACATGACATGACTAGTATTTTTAAACTGGGCAACAAAGTCCTCAAATATTTCTCAGTGTTTTGAGGAGCCTGGGAGTGAGAGTAAAAAGATGATTTTTAGGAACTCTTCCTGAGTTTTTAAATTGTAATTATCTATGGTTTTGAGAGACCAGGAAGCAAATAAACAGCACAAGAGAAAGTCTGCAACTCCGTAGGCTTGTTCCCAAGAGTTGCTTAGTCCATATTCAGTCCAAATGAAGACAATCATTCAGTATAGAACACTGATGGCCCAGGAATTTTTCATTAGCGTTAGGTATGATGATACTTAAATTATTTTTTCCATTATCTTACATCTCTGTCCATTTATTTTGAAAAACACTATAAAAAGTATAATTCTTCTTTTTCTATATCACCCAGGAATATAGAATGTTACATTTTAAGCCACTCATAAAGGCACTGTAATCAAACTATGCCAAAACCATCTTATAAGGTATATGAATATAGTCCACAAATGAATCTCTCTTTACATGCCTACCAGTTGATTCCACTTACTTATATCCTCTCACTCATTCAAAATGCGGAGTTTTTTTTTTTTCCAACAAAGCAGAATGTTCTGGGCAAGAGTTGGTGACACACAAATATATACTGACAATTTTGTGCTCCAAGAATAGCTGAGAAATATAGTCTCCTACAAAATGAATAGTAGTAAAGTAAGATTCAGCTTTATGCAATTACATATTTAAAAGATTAACTTTTTGAAATTGTTTTGAGAACATGAAACTGGTTTTCTTAAATCTTCTAAATTAAATTCACTATAACACACTAAAAACGGAACTAGATATCATCAAGCATGAGTAGATGCAATCAAGCACAAAAATAATATTTTTGTCTCTTATTTTTAATTAATAAACTTTAAGAGCTGTTTCAAGTTCACAGCAAAGATGAGCAGAAAGTATAGACAATTCCCATATGCACAGCACAACCTCCCTTTATAGCTACAGCCTGGATCACAGTGATACATTTGTTACAATCCATGAACTGATACTGACACATTATTATCACTCAAGGTCCATAATTTATATTAAGGTTCACTCTTGGTATTGTACTTTTTTAATGTATAACAACATATATCCACCATTGTGCTATCACATACATTAACTTTATTCTCCTAAAAAAGCTTCCCCCCCCATAACTCCTGGGAGCCACTGATCTTTTTACTGTCTCCATAGTTCAACCTTTACTGGAATGTCATATGATAATTGGAATTATATAGCATATGGTCTTCCATATTGGCCTTTTTGACTTAATAATATGCATTTAAATCTTCTCCACATCTTTTCATAGCTGGCTTGATAGTGCATTTTATTATAATTCTGAATAATATTGATTGTTGGGATGAACCTCAACTTATTTATCTATTAACCTACTAAAGGCTTTCTTTGTTTTGTCCAAATTTTGACAATTGTAAGTAAAGCTGACATAAATATGCTGGTTTTTGTATGAAAATAAGTTTTCAATTCATTTGGGTAAATACCAAGGAGCAAATAATAAATATTTTGACTCGACTACTAAATTTTTATGACAATAAGTTTTCATGACTTCACCTCTGGGTCAGAGCAATGTGTTTGGGGGGTGGAATGTGTAGATTTAGGCTGATGTTTTAAAAAATACAATCAAAGAAAAAATACCTTTCTCTTTGGCTAATTCAGTAATTATTCCAAGATAATATGTTAAAATAATTAGAAAATATAACATAGAGATAGTATTTTAACATAAAATTGGTGTGTTTAACAGTAAGTACCATACTTCTATGGGGAGGAAATAAGTACAAAGTTTCTTTGAATTTCCAACAAGTCTTGCTTTATAACCAAGGAATATGAGATATTTTATATTAAACCAGTAAATTCAATATAATATCCACACTGAACAATGATACTAAAGAAAGTTTATGGAAATATCATAGTGTTTCTAACTTCAACTTTGAAAATTAGAAAAAATTATCTGGCCCCTGACACTAGATGATGGTTTGTTTACATAAAAAGCAAATAAGCATTTTTATATGATCAAGCACATATACATTTTCTGGCAGGTATTCAATGTCTCTACCCTCCTTGTTTACTCTCTTTAAAACGTATTCTTGAATTTCCTTATAATTCCATTTCTCCCATGATGTAAAGTGAGAGTGGAATTAGTGCCAAGCTTCTTTAGCATTGCAGGACATTGCCCAAGAGGCACTCATCAACCTCACCCAATTCAAATCACTGAGGGGATCTGAACTGCAGGATAGTCTCAGGGGAGCCAAGAGCTGGGTAAAGGTATGCAGGCTCAGATGTATGGCATGTATCTCAAAAACTGACTGCAGGTCCCACTAACTGGCTCTCAGACTATACCAAGAGGCCCAACTGTAAAACCCATACACAGCTCACCTGCACCCTCTCAACTGACTGATGCTTGGCCTCAGCACCCCACATATGCCCCTGATATGGCATATGTGAATTTCTGCAGAAGACAAACATTGACCTCCACAGAGGGCATACCCATATTCCCACGGACAACACATAGAGGGCAGCAGCAGGTTCAACTCTGTAGCATGGGGAGAAGGTGCATAACCTTGAGCATTTCAAGATACTGCCCTAAGGGGGAATAACAGATTTTCAGAGCCTTGCTTGGTTTTGCAGAAACAAGAGAAGACACTCAATCCTAAGGCATCCCCACTAAAAGTGAACAAACTTTGGGCAGATGCATCCATAGAGATGATCTGAGGGACCACTAAAATCTTTAGCTCAGATTATTGATAAAGGTCTTTCTTTCTGGACATCAATAAGTAAAAACTTGAGGAGGAGACTGCTTCTTCCAGTGCAAAGACAGCAATGCAAGACTTCAATGAACATAAAGAATCAAGAAAATATAACATCACTAAGAAAAATTGAACCTACAGTGGCTGATCCCAAAGAAATTAAGACCTATAAATTGCTTAAAGATAATTCAAAATAATAATCGTAACAAAGCTCAATAAGTTATAAGAACACAAGTAGACAATTAAGTGAAATTTTAAAATATGTTAACAAAATGAGAAATTCAACATAGAGATAGAAACTATAAAAAGAACCAAACAGAAATTCTGAAGTTTAGGAATACAATGATTAAACTAAAAATTAATTAGAGCAATTGAACAAACATTTAAGCATAAAAAAGAATCCACAAACTCAAAAAAGATTATTAGAAATTGTCTAGGAGAGAAAGTGTGTGTGTGTGTGTGTGTGTGTGTGTGAGAGAGAGAGAGAGAGAGAGAGAGAGAGAGAGAGACAGAGAGAGAGAGAGAGAGAGAGAAAGAGAAAGAAGAAAGCTAACAACTCATTGGACACCTTAGAGAGAAACAACATACACATTACAAAATATCAAGAAGGAACAGATAAACAGAAAGGAGAAGAAGGCTTAGCTGAAGAAATAATGAAAGAGAATTTCCCAAATCTGGGTTGGAAAATGAACACCCAAATCCATAATGCCCTAAGAACTCAAAATGGGCTGAGTAGCAAGAAAATGTCCCTGAAACACATCAAAATGAAATTGGCAAATTTAAAACTAGAGAAACATTTTTGTCTTTCCAATTATAGTTTATTAAGATTGGGTTATTTTATTTTTTGAATATTTTATGATAATATAATCTAGTGAGAGGAATTGGCAGCTAATTACAAATTTTGCTGCACTTTTCTTTTTTTCTTCCAACTTTTAAGTTCACGGGTACACATGAAAGATGTGCAGGTTTGCTACCTAGGTAAATGTGTGCCATGGTGGTTTGCTGAATAGATCATCCCATCACCTAGGAATTAAGCGCAACATCCGTTAGTTATTCTTCCTGATCCTCTGCCTCCTCCCACTGCCCACCCTCCACCAGGCTCTAGTGTGTGCTGTTCTCCCTGCCCATGTGTCCATGTGATATCATCATTTAGCTTTGACTTATAAATGAGAACATATGGTATTTGGTTTTATGTTCTTGCATTAGTCAGCTAAAGATAATGACATCTAGCTCCATTCATATCTCTGCAAAAGATATGATCCTGTTTCTTTTTATGGCTGCATTGTATTTCATGGTATATATGCACAAATTTTTATTTCTGCAGTGTGGGGATTGATGGCCATTTAGGTTGATTCCTTGTCTTGCTATTGTGGATAGTGCTGCAATGAATATACAAGTGCAGTGTAAAAATAGAGAAACTCCTGAAAGGAGCAAGAGAAAAGCAGCTGGTCACATACAAGGGAAATATCATAAGACTATCAGCATATTTCTCAGAAGAAACCTTGTAGTCTAAAAGAGAGTTCAGAGATATATTCAGAATACTGAAAGAAAACATAAAAATCAGCCAACCAAGAATACTTTACCCAGAAAAGCTCCCCTTCAGAAACAAAGGAGAGGAAAAGACATTCACAAATAATCAAAAGCTAAGAGAGTTCATTACAACTAAACCTTAGCTACAAAAACTGATAAAAGATGTCCTTCAAGTTGAAATGGAAGGATACTAAATAACAATATAAATTCATATGAACTTAGTGGTAAAGGTAAGCAAATAGTCATTTCAGAATTCCTTACTACTATAATGGTGGTACATAAATTACTTCAATACTAGCATAAAATTTTTTTAATTATTAAAAATAAGTATAATAATTTATTTTAAAACTCATTATTAAAAATGTGTTATTTTCCCATTAATAAAGTGAGAATGGCGAAGTGTAGAGTTTTTGTATGCAATGAAACTTAGTTGTTATCAATTTGAAATAAACTATTATAACTATAAGACGGTTTAGGTAAATTTTATGGCATCACAAAGAAAAGACAAAGATCTACAACAAAGAAAGATAAACAATAAGTGTAAGACTATAAAAATTATCAAATCACAAAGGAAGTCAGGAAGAGAGAAAAAGAACTGAAAGCTACAAGACAAAGTGAAAACAACTAACAAATGGCAACAATTAATACTTGTCTATCAATAATTACTTTAAATGTAAATGGGATTGGGTACAGTGTCTAGTATCTGTAATCTCAACAGTTTAGAGGGTTGAGACCAGAGGATCAGTTGAGGCCAGGAGTTTGAGATCAGCTTGGGCAACTGAGGAGACCCTCAGTAAGCTATGATCACACCACTGCACTAAATTCAGGGCAATAGAATGAGAACCTGTCATGAATGAATGAATGAATGAATACATAAATGTAAACTGATTAAGTTACCTAATCAAAGACAGAGAATGGCTAGATGGATAATAGAACAAGAACAAACTATATGCTTCCTAGAAGATATTTACTTTAGCTTTAAGGAAATGCATAAGCTGAAATTGAAAGGATAGAGAAAGATATTCTGTGCCAATGGCAACCAAAAATGAGCAGCTGGACTATACCTGTATCAGAAAAAAATAATATCAAGTATCAGACAAAAAAATAATATCAAGTATCTTTTCTGGCCCCAAGGGTTTGTAACTAGAAAGCAACAACATAAGTAAAATTGAAAAATTGACATATATGTAGAAATCAAGTATCACATTCCTGAGCAACAAATGCACCAAAGAAGAAATTAAAAAGAAAATCAAAAATATCTTGAAACATGTTAAAATGGAAACACAACATACTAAAACTTAATGAATGTAGTTAAAGCAGTTCTCAGAAGAACTTTTAGGGTGATAAACACATATATTAAGAAAAAAAAAAAAAAAAAGGTCAGATGCAGTTGGTGATGCCTGTATAATCTGAGCACTTTGAAAGACTTAACCAGGAGGGTAGCTTGAGCCTAGGAGTTTGAGACCAGTCAGGGCAACACAGCCATATCTTGTCTCTTAAAAAAAAAAAAAAACTGAAAAATTAGTCAGGTATTGTGGTGTATGCCTATAGTCCTAACTACCTGGGAGGCTGAGGCAGGAGGATTGCTTAATCCCAGGGGCTATAGGCTGCAGTCAGCTGTGATTGCATCACTGCATTCCAGCTTGGATGACAGTAAGACTCTGTCTGCAGAAAATTAAAAAAAAAAAAAAAAATCCCCAATAAACAAATTACCCTTATGCCTCAAGAAACTTGAATAAGAAAACAAATTAAACCCAAAGTCAGCAGGAGGCAAGAAGTTAATAAAGATCAGATGGAAATAAATAAAATACAGACCAGAAAAACAACAGAAAACAGAGGTGACATTTTTTGGAAAGGTAAACAAAAGCTTTAGTTAGACTAACTAGGAAAGACAGAAGATTCAAATACATAAAATTATAAATGTAAGATGAGACATTATAATTGACACCACAGAAATATCAATACATCATTAGACTGCTATGAACACTTTTATGTCAATGAATTAGGTAACCTAGAAGAAATAAATAAATTCATAGAAGCATACAATTTATACCAACTGGATCCAACAAATCTAAATAGACCAGCAATAAATGAGGAGATTGACTCATTGATCAGAAACCGCCCAACAAAGAAAAGCCCAAGACCACATGGCTTCACTGGTAAATTCTACCAAACAGTTGAAGAATTAATGCCAATTATTCCCAAACTCTACCAAAAAAGAAAATCAAAGAGGAAGGAACACCTCGAATCTCACTCTATAAGGCCAGCATTCTCATGATACCAAAGGCAGAATAAATTCTAAAACAAAGCAAATTACAGGCAATATCCATGATTAACATATATATATAATATGTATATATACTATGAGTAACTTAAATAGCACACTAAAAGGATTATAGATCACAGTTAAGTAGAATTTATCCCTAAAATGCAAGGCAACATATACAAATCGTAAATATGACATACCACATTAACAAAATGAGTGATATGATTATATAATTGTCATATGATCATCTTAATAGATATTTTAAAAAAAAGATATTTGGCAAAATGTAACACCCTTGTATTATGAAAATGCTCAACAAACTAAGTATAAAAAGAATGTACCTGAATACAATAAAGGCCGTATTTATTGGCCATGACAAGCTCACAGATAACATTATCCTCTACTGAGAAATGAAGAGGTTTTTCTGTAACATCAAGAACAAGGCAAGGATGTCCACTCTAGCCACTTCTATTCAAAATAGTACTGGGAGTCCTAGCAAGGTGTATTAGGCAAAAAAGATAAATAAAAGGCATCCAAATGAGAAAGGAAGAAGTGAAACTGTCTTTGTTTGCAGATGACATGCTCTTATATACAGAAAACCTTAAAGACTTCATAACTAAATGAAATTGGTAGAATAAATGAAATTTGACAGAATTTACCAGTGAAGCCATGTGGTCTTGGGCTTTTCATTGTTGGGTGGTTTTGGATCTATGAGTCCATGTCCTCATTTATTGTTGGTCTATTTAGATTTGCTATTTATGCTTGATTCAATCAGTACAGATTGTATATTTCTATTAATTTATTCTTTTCTTCTAGGTTACCTAATTCATTGGCATCATAGTCTAATGATGCATTTACATTTCTGTGGTGTCAGCTGTAATGTCTCTTCTTTCATTTATAATTTTATGTATTTGAATCTTCTGTATTTCCTAGTTAGTCTAATTAAAGGTTTTGTTTACTTTTCCAAAAAAAAAAAATATTCAACTCTCTGTTTTTTGTTTTTTGTTTTTTGTTTTTTTTTTCTGGTCTGAACTTCATTTTTTTTATGGAGTTTAAGGTTTTCATTTATGTTAGAATGAATGAATTCATTAACATCTAAGTATAAAAATCTACATACAAAAACCAATTGTGCTTTAATACTCTAAAAATAAATTATCAAAAAATGAAATAAGAAAGCAATTTCATTTATAATAAAATGAAAATAATAAAATGCTTAGAACTAAACTTAACCAAGAAAGTAAAGATCTGTACACTAAACATTATAAAATAGTGATGAAAGAAATAGAGGAAGATGCACATCAATTTAAAAGTACCCTGTGTTTATGAATTGGAAGAAGTAATATTTTTTAAATGTCCATACTCCCCAAAGTGATCTGCAGATTAAATGTAATTCAAAATTGCAATGGTATTTTCATAGAAATAGAAAAAGTTCTAAAATTCAAATAGAACCACACACAAAAAAAAATTGCATAGCCAAAGAAATCTTGAAGGAAAACAAAACAAAACAAAACTAGACTAGTTGCACTTCCTGATTTCAAATTATATTACAGAACTATCATAATCAAAATCATATAGTACTGGCATAAAAACAGAAACATAGACCTATTGAATAGAATAGAAAACAGAAATAAATTTCTACATATATGGCCAACTACTCTTACACAGGAGTGCCAGCATACAGAATGAGGAAAAGATATTCCCTTTAATAGATGATCTTGGGAAATGTGAATCTCTAAGTTGAAAAATATGAAATTGAACTCTATCTTACACTATACACAAAAAACCTACTCTAAATTGATCTTAAGACTTAAATGTAAGACCTGAAAATATGAAACCCTTGGAAGAAAACATAGGAAAAAAAACTCTTTGATATTGGTCTTGGTAATGAAATTTTGGATATGACTCCAAAAACACAGGCAACAAAAGCAAAAATAAACATGTGGGACTATATCAAGCAAAAAAGATGCACATCAAAGGAAACAATCAACATAGTGAAAAGGAAACTTGTAGAATGGGAAAAACATCTGTAAGCTATATATCTGACAAGGAGTAGATACCCAAAATATATAAGGAACTCATAAATTTCAATACCAAAAAACAACAAATAACACAGTCAAAAAACTGGCAAATAACCTACATAGACATTCTTGCAAAGAAGACATATGAATAGAGAATAGTTATATGAAAGTTACTCAATATCACTAGTCATGAAGGAAATGCAAATCAAAACCACAATGGTATCACCTCACTTCTGTTAGGATGATATTGTTAAAAGAAAAAAGAAAAAAAAGAAAGCAAATGTTAGCAAGGATGTGGAGAAAAAGGTATCTTTTTACAGTGTTGATAGAAATGTAAATTGATATAGCCATTATGGAAAACATCATGGAGATTCCTCAAAATACTAAAAAATAGAACTACCATAAAATCCAACAATCCAACTTCTAGGTATTTGTCCAGAGAATAAAAGTCACGGTCTAGAAGAGAAACCTGCACTCTGTGTTCAATGCAAGATTCACAATAGTCTACACACAGAAACAATCAAAGTGCCCATTGACAGATGATTAGATAAAGAAATATGGTTTAATACAATGAAATAATCCTCAGCTTCTAAAATAAAAGCAAATTCTGCCATTTGTGACAACATGAATGGGCTTAAAGAACATCATGCTAAGTGAAGTAAGCCAGACATGGAAGGAGGAATACTATATAATCTCACTTATATGTAGAACCTCAAATAGTCGAACTCATAAAAGAGAGAGTACTTGGTTACCAGGGCCTAGGGGAGAGAGAGATTGGTCAAGGTGTACAATGTTTCAGTTATGCATGATAAATAAATTCTGGAGATCTAAATCACTGCATGGTGACTCTAGTTTACAGTACAGTGTGGTATAATTGAAATTTGCTAAGAAGGTGAATCTTAAGTGTCTTAGTCCATTCAGTCTATAATAACAAAATGCCATAAACTGAATATTTACAAACAACATAAATTTATGTTTCACAGCTCTAGAGATTCACAAGACCAAGATCAAGGCTCTAGCAGATTTCTATCGGATGATGGGCCATTGATTGGTTGATAGATGATAGCTTCTAGTTTTCTCCACACACAGCAGATGAGACAAAGGCGTCTTTGGGTCTATTCTACGGGACATGACTCCCATTCATGAGGGCTCTACCCTCATGACCTGATCACCTCCAAAAAGAGTCCATCTCTTAATCCTATCATTTTGGGGGTTAAGATTTTAACATATGAATATTAAGGGGACACAAATATTTAAACCATAGCATTCCACCCTGGGCCCTCAAAAAACATGTCCTTCTCATTTGCAAAATACATTCATTCCATCCCAATATCCCCAAATATTTTATTCAGTATCTAGTGAGGTCTTACTTTCTAGTTCACAGATGGCACCTTTTATAATAGCTGTTTCCTCACATAGTAAAAGAAATAAATAAGCTCTCTTAGGCTCATCTTACAAGGGCAAAAACTCATTCATGAGGGCCCTGACTTCATGACCTAATCACCTCCCCCAAAGACCCACCTTCTAATGATATCATTTTTGGGGTTAGGATTTCAACATATGTATTTTGGAGTGACAGACCATAGCATTCCATCCTGGGTCTCCCAAAGTGTATGTCCTTCTCACATGAAAAATGAATTCATTCTATCCCAATAGCTCCCAAAGTTTTAACTCCCATATGGTGATGAAGTGTGGGGAACAGTGCCCTCAGGTGGTGACAGGCACCAACCATCGAGATCCCAGGGGCACCAGCAACCCCGCCTTTGAAATCACTCTGTACCCTGAGACCCTATAAAGAACTGTTCTACTCTTTGATTCTTTAAGTTTCAATATTTTACATCTTATAAGTGGAACCGTGAAGTATTTGTCTTCATGTGACTGGCTTATTTCACTTTGCATCATAACGTTTTCAAGGCTCATCTATGTCTTTGCATGTGGCAGCATTTACATTTTTTTTCAAATGCTGAATAGTATTTCATTTTATATATACATAAGAATAGGGATTTTTTGAGGTCGGGTCTCACTATGTTGGCCAGGTTGGTTTTGAACTCTTGGCCTCAAGCAGTTCTCCTGCCTAGGTCTCCTAAAATGCTAGAATTACAGGCATGAGCCACCATGCCCAGAAGAATAGGGTTTTAAAAACTGAATATATTTTAAATGTACAACTTGATGATTTGATATGTGGATACGTTTTAAAAGAGTCACTATAATCAAGATAACACATCCATCTCCTCACATAGTTGCCTTTCACGTATATTTGTGTGTGTGTGTGTGTGTGTGTGTGTGTGTGTGTGTGTGTGTAATACAGTATTATGTCAGATGAATAGTTCAGGAGATCTGCTGTACAACGATGTGACAGCAATTAGCAACAGATTGATGTTTGCTAATTGATGTTTGCTAAAACTAATGTTGATGTTTCAGTTTTCATCTTTTGACATGGCTGCTGCATTTGGCTTATTTACCTCTATCATCTTGATTTACTTCCTTATAAGACATACTCTCTTAGCTTTCCTTCAGTCTCACTTCTCCTCCTTCTCAGTGTTTTTGACAGGATCTTCCTATCTACCTCATCTTTTTACGATGGTGTAGGACAGGGATCTGTCTTTGGTCTTCTTTTATTAATATGCACTCACTTTTTTGTTGATGTCCTCCTGTGTCAAGCATTTAGTTATATAAATGCTACTAACTTCTAATTTTATATCTGCAGCCCAGACCTTTCTCATGAACTCTGCAAATATTTGTCAAATTAACAAGTACATGTTCTTAAAGTGATGACTACCTAGAGAACAGTCACGCAAAGCTTCAAAAGGAAGATAAAATTTATTTCCTCATAACAATGAAAATTATTTGATTAAATACCACCAAAAAAAAAAAAAACACTTCAAATTGAATAGAAATGACTTCATTACTGCAGGTGGGCTATCTGAAATAACATAGTTCATTATTCTTTACTAACATGAAAAGTAGGGAAGAGCCTATCTCTTTCTCTCAACTTTCTGATGAAAACAACCTGGCTTTCTTCTGAGTAGACCATCTTAAATCATTTATTCATCTCTGAGCCCATTGCTGTGTCAACTATGCTCCAATGCCAAGGTTGAGGAAGAGATTCATAAGCAAAGCAGCATGCAAAGAATGAAGGAACAACAAAGAATGAAAATTGAAAATGTGTATGTTTTGAGGTACTGGTTAATCATAAGTGTACTTGGAGCATAAATTGCATGGAAGTTTATAGTAAGTAATAAAGCTGAAAGCATGAAAGGAGCAAAAGCGTATTACTTTGAAAGGACAAGTTAACATGCTTCAAGTTCCTTCCCTTTCTTTGGAAGCTCAAAATCATTAGTCTTAAAGATGTGGTGAACACTGAATATTGTTTGTTGTTGTTTTGTTTTGTTTTGAAGACAAGTCTTGCTCTTGTCACCCAGGCTGGAATGCAGTGGCATGATCTTGGCTCACTGCAAACTTCATGTCCCAGGTTCAAGTATCCTCCTGCCTTAGAAGCCAGAGTAGCTGGGATTACAGGTGCTAGCCACCCATGCATGACTAATTTTTTTCTATTTTTAGTAGACACAGGATTTCATTATGTTGGCCAAGATGGTCTCGGATCTCAAGGGATTCGCCCACCTCAGCCTCCCAAAGTGTTGGGATTATAGGTGTGAGCCATAGTGCCTGGCCAAAGATTGAATATTATTTGATGTCATCTTGAGTAGATATGTGTGATAACATTTGACTGTTAAGACTATTGGTTTTGTAGTGATCACTTTTTTTAAAGTTTTGCAAGATTTTAAG
This sequence comes from Alouatta palliata, assembly GCA_004027835.1. Classification (NCBI taxonomy): domain Eukaryota; kingdom Metazoa; phylum Chordata; class Mammalia; order Primates; family Atelidae; genus Alouatta; species Alouatta palliata. The sequence goes on along the minus strand of PVKV010004331.1, from coordinate 69,205 downwards.
CACATTAGTAGTATTTTTTCAAACTTTGAAATTGTCTAAAATCTTTAAAAAATATAATTTATTAAATATTGATTTGATATAATTGAAGCCAAATAAGGTTATACAGAGGTCTAAAGGCCTTTGGAGCTTTCATAGTCTCAAAAAATAGACATGCTAATTATTAGGATTCTATCAACCAATGTCTTTATGAGTTAATAATACCAGTCTTAACGGATTTTATTGACAATTTCAAAGCTTTACATTTTATTTGAAGCTTTTAATAAGAATTTCCAAGTAAGTACTGTATTTTTTCCTTTTAGCAAAACTGGAAGTTATCTCAATACTTGCCATTACTATACTAGCACCTACCAAGATTTCTTTTCACAACTTATGTACAAAACAAGTAGTCAACAAGCTTATATTTTTACCGTTCCTATTCTACAACAGCAGTAATCCAGAAACCAACAATAACATTATCATTATGATTTTATTGATAGTGTATGAACTGTTTGTATGATTATCACTTATTATTAATCAAGGACCATTGTTTCCTAGTAAACAACATGTTACAGATTTAAACAAAGCTTTTTGTTTCAAAGACAAATACCATTCCCCATCAACAGTACATCTACAAATATGTTTAGGTTTCATTCTATACTTTGACCATTTTCTCTTTATTTCCTTTTTCCCCAATATAGTTACAATTGAAAACAGTGCCTACAACCACAGTTCCCCACACGAACACGTTGAAGTAAGTATGTGCTTCATGTTTGCACATTACTCTCTAAGTCAGCACACAAAAAAGGGAACTGACCCTCACTGTTTCAGGTCTCTAGGATTTGATTGGGTCACATTTGTAATTGAAGAGGTGGAATTATATCCCAGCAGCTGAAGCAGTCTCAAGTATCCTTCCTAACATGATAAAATCTTCAGCCTCCATACTTTCTTTATTATAGTCATTCAAAGCTAAACATTGCTATAAATTCTATCACAGGATCCCCATTCCTTGCACTATGATTATGTAGGAAGTAGCTCTGAGATTCCTGTCAAATTTGTCTCTGAGTCAGTGTCCCTTTTCTATTTTATTCCAGTGTATGACTCCCCAACCATTTAATGCATTTCAATAAAATTATTTATTTTACTATTTCAATAGCAGACTAGCTCTGTGATGTTTCTGGCTGTTCACAATCTGAATAGCATTGAAAACACTATAATGTTACTGCCTGTCATTTACAAGCTAACTATCATTTGCACAAAACTGCACAATGACGTGATAAAATTGGTTCTTACAAAATTGTTAGCCACTGGAGAGAAAGCTAATATTGTCTAGAATAGGAATGGGATTGTTCTCTGGAATGGAGAACATTAAGAGTTAAATGACCAAGAACTGCTTGGAATGAGAATTCTCCAACTCTCTCAACATTATTGAAAAGGACTAGGTGCACATACCCACAAGAATTATCAACTATGAAAAGCCTGAAAATATATGAATGTTCTATGTAGACAACAACTAAGGTAGAGAAGGAAATGCTGAAATATTATGTGAAACTATGCCTATTCCTATGCTTCATCTACCTACACTAGTTTTTAGTTATGGTGAATAAGTATAGCCAAAGTATTTGGCTTTGCTTTCTTCCTCCCTGCCAACCTTTTTTCATTCTTTCCTGTATAACCTCTTTACCTTTCCTACTCTCTTTGCTTTTCGATTATCATGGCAGAAAAATCAGTAGCAGGGCTCAGGTGTTTTATTTTTCAAGGTAAAATATATGTTTCGTATTTAAAATGTGTAGAATATATACTTTCCACTTTGATATATTCTATCAAGTCTCCAGATTCTACCTGCTGTATTATAAAAGCAAAATTTATGTTAATTACAAAATGAATATATTTTTCTAGGAAAATAAACCAAACCAAAGCAAAAAGCATGCTACCTATTCCAAGGAAATGTCCAGGAATTACTGGGCAGTTTTTTTTTTTTTTTTTTTTTTTTCTGAAATTGCGTAACCCATTTTTAAAACTCTTTATGACCCTTTTATATTGAATTCTTATAAGAATGATGTAATTTTTTACTATTCTAGAATGTAGGCCAAGCTATGTCTAAGTAGCCGCTGATTGCCCATAGTTCATAACACAAATAAATCCTTATTCTTAAAGTAATGTAGTGGCTTTATATGTTCCTTAACATGATTTACAATTATGTTGCTAAAGTTGCAGTCAGTTTCTTCTAAAAGTAGAATGGGAAGCTTAAAAAAATATTTCAAGTATCTAGATAGTATGATCAAGATAATAAGACTACCAAAAAGAGAAAATGTGATAACGCAAAATTCAAGCGTTTTGAAACAACAGACTTACTGGAATACAAAGTCTCCATCTAGTTCTCAGCTTTCACGTTACAGAGCACTTTATTAAAAATGAACAATCCTACTCTGCCTCCAAAACCTAAGTAAAAAGAGTCTTGAAAATAAAAACTAACCCTTGAAGCTGGCATTTACAATTGGAGAGGAAAACAACCACCACAAGATGAAAGCCTTAAGGTAGTGAAACCCATATGGTAGTGATGTATGTTATAGGTACAATTAACTGTCAACATCATTAGGAAAAACTCCAACAGATAGTATTTGTTATCACTACTTGGAGAAGAATATTATCATATGCAATAAACAAATGATGGCCAATGTTCCTATGGGCAAAACCAAAAGAACAGTAAGAGACAGTTGTTTCTATCATTGTAGTTTAAACACTTGAAAATTTATTGTCAAGAGTGAGCAGAGTGGAGTGATTAGAAGCATAGGTTTCAAAGTACTATGGATCTTGATACATATATACAATCCAGGTTCTGTCCATGTAAGTTTGGGCAACTTAACCTAAATGTTTTCATCTGTAAATTCAGAATACCAATGTATATTTATCAGAAAAGTATGTAAGATACTTACCATAGGTCCTACATATATAAACATTAAATACATGGTAATTATTATTACAAAATGTCTGACTTTAACTCCACAGAGTGTCAAACAAAAATAGCCTCATCTTACTCTAAAGAAGATCTCATTGAATATAAGGAAGAATTTTCTGATCATGTGGTTAATCAGACATTCAGCACACTAAAATGAGAGGTATGTCTTCACACTTAAAGATCACCTCCCACCTCCATTTCTGTAACTGGCAGTTGTCCCAGATTCTCTTGAGAGTTTGCAGAAAAGATTCTATCAATTCTTAGCGCTGTCATATAGAAAATAAAAACAAACCAGCAAAAAAGTATCTGTGTCAAACTATGTTGAAGATCAAAACGTGAAGTCTAACTTTAAAAAGTTTTCTCTGCCATGTGAATGATTAATGTTATAAAGAAATGAAAATGAAAATCTGCCCTGAGCACAAAGAATGTAACCATTACTGTGCTATAAATACCGGAGGCTGAATGGGGAGATATGGAGGAAAAGGACAGTGAAACTCATGACACCTTTAAAAAGCCCTTTTTTTTTTTTTTTAACAGGTTCTAAATCAAAAACAGATTATTCACCAGAAGCTTTTTGATACCTTGAAGGGTTTCTTGGCGTTTCTTTGGAAGCTATCATTCACCAGTTCGCACTGATACAACATTAGCTGTCACTCAGATATGAGCTTAAAATTGCTGTCACACAGATGGAAAATCAGTACGAGGAAGAAAGTGCCTTTGTAAACTCAGGAAACATATTTTCTTTAAAATGGAAAGGCTGACCATGTGATAAATGCTTTTCATATAATGGATAAAACCACTTGCTACTTCAAGAAGCATGCACAAGCCTTCTCAGAACTGCGGCTCTCAGAGTTTTTTTTTTAGATCACACGAATGATTTAACTTTTCTGCATGCCTTCCTAGAACCTACATCTTGCATTTCTCTTCCTCATCTCCCCACTTTATTTATTCTTCATCTTCAAGTAAGAGCAATTAAAATAGCTTTTAAGTTAGAAAATAAGGCTTTGAATCGAGATTAAAGGAGCTAAGGGTTATTTGGCAGACATTGGACGGAGAATTGAAGTTTTTAAATGTGTAACATATTTTATGGTGATTCAATTTAATTCAACAAATATTTGTTGAACACTGAAAATGTTCATAGTTTTGTACTATGCATCATACAGTGACATAAAGAAGAAATAAAGAGGATATTGACCATCCAGGGGCTTTAATATAGAAGGCAAATATTTTCAAGTATGCAAATGTTTTACAGTTTGTTGTAAATGCTTCAATGGCTCCAAAGAAGATTTAGATAGATAATTGGAGGGAGAGTGGTTGCAAAAAACAAACACTTTTCACTGGTTTTAATCAAAGAAGGCTATATGGAGCCACATCTATAGAGGTGGACCTAAAGGTCCAGGAAGGAAATCTAAATTGGGAGAAGAATCAAAGGCAATGGATTCTGGGGATATGGAGACTTCAAGGTTAGTTATAGTATAAAATAAATGAAGAAAAGAGATGGCAATTCTCTAAAAAATGTAGGTTGGCCTTAGATCTTAGACTTACATGTTATACTAGGGAATTGGGATTATGGGAAACTTTTATTGTTTTGGAACCTTCGTAATTTTTGAGCAGTGAAGTTACAAGATCAGAGTTATAGGCTGGAATGATAAATAGATTGCATATAGGGATCAACTGGAGGTGGAAGATATCAGCAAGGCCAATTTAAAGATTATTGCAGTACAAAACGTAAAAACATAGGTCTGAGCTATGCAGGGCTGATGAAGAATAGGGAACATGTTTAGAAATGACATGTGAGGTTATACTTGATTGAACCAGGTCATATAGGGAGATTGATGTGACAATTACCTCAAAATTTTAAGACTAGTCTGCAAGAGAAGTAATATTTTCTAATTAAACAAAAAAGCAATAAATGATGAAAATGACTAGAGAAAAAAAGTAGGAATAAGGGTCGTTTTTGGACAGATTAAGATTATTGGCTACAGGCCATGTGCAGTGGCTCACGCCTATAATCCCAGCAGTTTGGGAGCCCAAGGTGGATGGATCACAAGGTCAAGAGATCGAGACCATCCTGGGCAACATGGTGAAATCCTGTCTCTACTAAAAATACAAAAATTAGCTGGGTATGGTAGTGTGTGACTGTAGTCCCTGCTATTCAGGATGCTGAGGTGGAAGAATCGCTTGAACCCAGGAGGCAGATGTTGAAGTGAGCTGAGATCATGTCACTGCACTTCAGCCTAGAGACAGAGCGAGACTCCATCTCAAAAAAGAAAAAAAAAAAAGATTGTTGGCTATAAGAGATTAAATATTAATAGACTGCTCGCTCATTCAGCAAAATGTTGGGAGAGCTTCCAGACAACCAGTATATGACATGGAATGAACACAGAAAAATATTTAGGTTGCTTTCTAAAACTGTGTGACACAGTGATTCCATTTATTGATTTTTTTGTTTGTTTTTCTAGCACATAGTTTAGAATTAACTGTACATTGAAAGCTTCTGTTTCAGTCTGGAATTTCCATACTTCTATGAAAATGTTTGCTTTTGTCTAAGGTATATATGTTCACAGAAATGTAAACATTAAGAATAAAAGTTTAAAGTGATTGTTTTAGGTCATCATAACCAATAAAATGTGCAATCAATTTCAGGTAGTAAAGAAAAGTAGGTAATTCTGATGGGTACTCTTCTTAAAAATTATGCAATACAAAACCATAACTAATATGTTAGATCCTGGACTGCCCTATCCTTAAAATTTTCATGAGGTGAAATTAAGAAACAACAAATCACAAAATATGTAGTGTTGATGTTTGGTAAGTGGATTGCATTTATATATTTGATAAAACATGGAACTTTATTTTAAGTCCTTCATTGTGAACTTTTCCAGCATGATTTAATAAAACTGTAGAATGTGAATATACAAACTAGTAGAAGAGTCATGATTTTCATTAAGAATATTACAGTGAATAAATTAACCCAAAACAATAAAATCTGAGCAGTTGATATATGTAAGTCATTTACATCTTGTAGACTCATTTGGGATAGGGAAGAATAAATGTGTTATGGTAGAGGTTTCATTAGCACTTGCATTTCAATTGACTTCAAGTACACAATAAGAATACAAAAGCAATAAATATCATCCATAAACAAGAATATCGTACAAGGCTGTGTTTTTTTGTTTTTTAACAAGATGTTCTGTGCCATTACACTTTAATAGTCCTGCTGAATTTTCAACATGAGAAAAAGCTAAAGAGGGTTGCCACGGTGCTATCGCTGTATTCTGCAGCCATATTTTATCCTGCTTTATTACATCACTCTGCATTTAAAGCCACCTCCATGATGATGTCTCCTGGGAAACGGCAGAGACGCTGCAGGAAAACTTAAATGTAATATAGTACATCTTTCCGCATTCTGTACCTGATGCTAAAGAGTTTGGTTCAGGCAGTGCAAAATAAGTACTCAATGTAAGTAGCATAATAACAGAATGTCATATCCACTGGGTTTATAAGCCCGGGAATTTATTGGCAGATACAGATATTTAAAAGGTGTTTTCATTTAGCATCTTATTAGTATCCTGGTAGATATACTAAAAGGACCTGCTCACTGCACTCTTGTGGGGAATATAAAGCCAAAGAGATTTCCTCTGACAGCTGGCCATGTGCTGCTCTATTTACACTGCATCTTTTTAGGGATAAGATTTTTTTTCAATCCTGTCTAGACCACTGTTATTTTTCAAAAGACTATTATCTTGTATATCAGACTAGAATGAGAACTCTAGGTTTCAGTGTAGAATGAGAATCTTCTTGGTGGTCCAACAAGCTATAGAGAAAAAAGCAGCAAAAACAAAATAAAAAATAATCACTTTGTGATGAAGCTTGAAGAATATTTAAACTGCACATTGAATATAGCAGTTACAAGAAAGGGCCTTTGGAGATACATTTGGAAAGGAATGAATTAATACAGATTAGGCCCCACTTGTCATACCTATGGTGCCTCCAGAAGAGGAAACTTTGTGGTAGTCCTTATAGAATCATGAAGCAAAGTCCTAGCCCTTTGCTAAGATAAAACTGATGATCAGAGTTACACTGATGATCACAAGCCTGAAAATCTCTCAGCTCCCTGGAGGACTTGTACTCCAGACTCTACTCAAGTACTTCAACTTGCAAGACAATAGGAATCAGAAACAACTTATGCCAGACTGACCATAATATATCTATGCACCTCACCTGTCTCCTCCCTTGACAGGCTCTTCTCTTCCTTCAACTTTCAGGAATGCCACTTCCTCAGAGAAGTGTATTGCGGTCATCCTGCTGAAAGTAGCCCCTACACTCAACTAATTTTCTTTTTATCACTCTGCTGCATTTCTTTCTTCATAGTGTCACAATATATAGTCATTAAGGTAACAGATTTGTTTTCTTGCTTACGCGCTATGACTCTCTGATCAAAATGCGGTCGCAGAGAAGGCAGCAACATGTCTTCAATGCACTACTCTAGATCCAGTACTTTGCATAGTATATGACACATGCTCAAGTTTAGCCCATATTTTGAAAGGATAGAAGAAAGGAAAAAGTAATAAAAAGAAGGAAGAGAAAGGGGGAAAAGGAAGGAAAAAGAGCAGAATGCTGTATATTTTTGACCCTTTTTGTTTGTTTTATTAGACTTCTGCTAACTGTCAATAGTGTTTGACTAGGTTGCATGACAACTGCTTTCAACCTTATTTTTTTAATGAAAATAACAAACAGAATTGGCTGATATTTGCCAGGGATAGATGATGAAATTATATGTGAAACACTTTGGAAATTGTCAAGCATGATATATAAAAATTTGTGATCTATAAAGCCCCCAAAATTGTAAAATATTATTATTAGCTGAAGTTACTGCTTCTCCACTAAGTACAATGGCACAACTAATAGTTTCATCCTGGTGTCTCCTGTAACCATAATTGATTTAAAGGAATTAAAGGTCCCTCAAATATATATAGTGTCTTTATTCAATTCAATTATTATTAACTGTTAATTTAGCACTTGAGAATGCCCTATCCACAGGAAAACATAATAAACATATTTCTGAAAAATGTTATGTCGGAAGCCACTCTATAATTTTTTATATATTTTATCTCATTTAATTTTTATAGAATCACATGAGGTAGTAGCTAATTATTCTTATGTTTGTTTTACAATGAGTAAATGAAGGCACAGAGAGATTCAGTAACCTGCTCAAGGATCCAATGCAATAAGGGGGAGGTAGATGCTGGATTTGAAGAGAACATCTGGCTCCAGGGCCAGCCCTTTTAACCTGAGTAATGCAGGTCTCTTAACAGGCAATATACATGTAATTTTGTAATTATGTGGTCTCTAAAATTGCTCCCGGAAGCGGATCTTGAATCTAAAATTCTGTTCCACTAATAGCACCAAGATGGTTTTCATTCATATACTCAGGAAGCATATAAAACAGTGACACAGATTGGTCAGAAATGTCAAACATCCAAAAAGTTTTTTAAGTAATTATCAACTTGAAACAAAAACACAACTTGGCTTTGGGTTTAGTCCTCAGATTATTCTTTACTCTTCCAAAGTCCTCATTTTATGTTGTACTTAGAGACTCTTTTTTTTTTTTTTTTTTTTTTTTTTTTAAGAGACGGAGTCTCACTACGTTGCCCAGGCTGGAGTGCAGTGGCTATTCACAGGCGCGATCCCACTACTGGTCAGAAGGAACAAGTGTGTATCAGAAAGTTGAATAGACTCCTCTACACAACACAGGTCTCTATTATCTACTCCTTCTCTTACTCACCCCAGAGAACCTCTCCCTGTTACTAGTTGGAGAATACAATTAATGATATGTGGGTGCTATACCTATCATTGGTGTGCTCGGCTTGAAAAAAACTCAAGAATCGCTGGTTTAACTGGTTAGACATTCATGTGGGAAGGGTGGTGAGGGCAGATGGGGGTGGATTTTCTTCCATGTTGTTTGAATAAAAATATATTATTGTTTCCAAGACTATCAGTAGAAATATTGTGTCAATAATAAATACAAGAATAATAGCTAGTATTTTTGAAGCGTTTGCTCTCTGCTTACTAGATATCCTAAGCATTTTAACATGAGTTAATATAAGGCTTCCTAATAAGTAATCTACATAACAAGTACCTCTATTATCACCATTTTACACAAGAAATTGTTTCAGAGATTTTGTACGCCCACCCAAGAGCATCCACCACTATCTCACAATACCTCCTGCACAACATAAATACGTGCACCACACACTAAACACACACATATACACATACACTTTCTCTTTCTTTCTTACATTTCTGCCTGGCTAATTGGTGACTCCTTGGCTCCATATAAAACTGGAGAGAAACTATTCATAGGTAATATCTATGTTTAGGTTTGGGCTACCCTAGGAATGCTCTAAAAATACTTTGTAATTTCCATACTTATGTAATGAAATACAGAGTTCTTTCTCAGCATATTTTATGTGCATCAAAGTCTCATAGTATGTAACATCATAAAGCAAAAAGATATTCCATATTCAAACTAAACTCTTGAAGTGCTACAGCTTTCACATGTTTCATTCTCAATTACTGTTGATGGATATTCCACTAAAGAATTTTATTAACATTCATGCTTCCTAAGACAAGCCATTGAACACAGAAGCACAACCATCACCGAGTACACTGATATAAACAGTATTTCTGTCCTCCCCATCTTTTGTGCCATCAAATACCTTTTTTTTTTTCCTAGTCTCCTTGTGCTTAGCTCTAAGAGCTTCTGTATGGACTGGGAAAATAATAAAACTTCATAAGAATTTTGTGTTAAATGAAAACTAATAAGGTGTCCAAAGGAGAGCAGTGTTAGAAATAGTGTGTCATAGGATAAAAATGGGGAAAAGAATGGCCAGTTCTTTCAGACAATAAAAGCTCCTTTGACAAGATAAAGAGAATGTTAATGCACATAGATTCATGGATTTTCATTTCTCATTTACAGTAACTTTCATCAAAAAATACCTCTGCTATGTAATCATTGAGGATCAATGAAAACTTGATTTTAACCTCTCCTAAATTCTCTAATTAAAAGAGCCATCAAAACTTGATTTTAACCTCTCCTAAATTCTCTAATTAAAAGAGCTATCAAAACTTGATTTTAACCTCTCTTAAATTCTCTAATTAAAAGAGCTACGATTCTTATCATGAAATTATGTAATAAAAATGCTACATATTTTAATTCTCTCCTGAAATGGAGCAATGAAATTCTAATATTTTTAATACTTTTCCTGGAAAATCTCCACATTTTATGATTAATTTAAAAAGCAAAGAAACAGCCCTTACAGCATTTTGTACCTTTAAAGACTTTTATAAACACCCAATTAATCCTTACTACATTTTGACAGCCACATACTAATTACTCCCTTTTTATAGAAGTGGGGCATGGGTTGCACAAAGCTCTTGTGAGCTCCCCTGGACACCACATTTGCAAGACTGTCTGGACTGTAATTGAGGAACTTGGAGGATGGCTTGCACTTACTAATATTATACAAGATTTTGAAAGGGAGGAAGGTTTTAGGATATTTGTTTTGTTTTAGGTACCATCCTGAAAAACGCCTGCCATTATTTCATTGCCATGAGAAAAGAAAAATTAAAATTTTACTAAGTTTAATTAGGAAGGTGTGATAATAAATTTCAATTCTGGTAAAAACCTAAATTACATACTGGGATATTAACATTTCTCTTGACCCTTAAATAAATTACTGTGTATAATCCTGTGAGAAATGACAGACTATTTCTGATTAACTTTATGGTCAAGTGAAACCAAGACGTCTGCTCTTAGAATTTATCAGAATTTAGGTGTTTAAGAGAACTAGAATATTTTCATACCTTAGAAAAATGAAGGTTGCATTTTTAAACTAGTATTTTTTGAATGCACCAAGGATTGGTTGATGTGTTCAGCATTTTATAAACAAATTCTAATCTCCTCTCATTTTCACAGTGAGGTAGATTATTTCCTTTATTAGATGGAAAAATGAGACCAGAGAGATTAGGTAAAGTGTCCAGAGTCATACAACCAGTGAATTCAAATTCAAGTCTGCTAGTTTCACTAAGCCCAAGCACTTAAATCACCACTCACTAATACCTGTCTGTTTTCTTTGATAATTTACATTTATATTATGGAACTACAGTACTTTAAAATCATCCAGATTCAATAAAATATAACAAAATAAAAAAGAATATTTACAGGACTTCTCAAGGCAAAAATCTAACAGGATATAACACAAAAATTGATATTTGCTTTTGTATTCTCCGGTTTTATAATCTCGACAGGAGACCAGAGTTGCCTTAAACTCCACAGCTAGAATAATTTTGCTTAGGCTTTTCTGTCTGCATTTTCAGATTATCTTTGCTCTTTCAGGCAACCAAGCATTGTACCTGTTATCAGAGCCAGTTTCTACCTTTTCTCCACAATTTTCTAAATTTCAGACTGTAACAGGCAACATGGAATCACTTGAGACTGGCTTTATTAAGTAGATGCTTATATTTTGCATCATGTCATGAGATTAAGCCAAAATAAGCACCAATTTCCCAGAATACCCCTGCATGTATCAGCTACAGACTAATAAGCTATATATCCAACTTCCTAGATCCAATTTTACCCAGCACACTTTGTCACTTTGTTCCAGGTATTCTAAAAAGAACATAAAATGACAAAATTTAATCCTGAGGCTTAATTAGGTTGGGATCAACTCTGCTGACATGTATGAGACATCTGAAAAAAAAAATAATAAAAGAGACAGCTAAAATTAAGTAGGATAAAAGTTCCCACTCTAAATAACTAATGCCTACACAGACACCATAATTGGTACCAAGAAATATTTAGATACATATAAGACAATGCACCTAGACTCAATATTTAGGTAGGGAATTGAACTACAGTCATATGAAGGATGAAGGTATGCCTGAGAATAGCAAAAAAAAAAAAAAAAAAGTAATTTAAGCGTCAAATGAAGAGCATAGGAATTAATAAGCTTTCTATGACTTGGAGGTAGTAGGTAAGTACCGAATAGTGCTAGCACTGTGGCCAGTTCTATAGGAAAGTAAGTTCGGCTGAGGCTATCGATGAGCAGGATGAAGCTATAGATGAGCAGGAGTACAACAGTTAGTCAGGGAAATATGTCCGATTGTTCTAAATATATTTTTAAATTAGTCTTTTTAGTTGCACAAATTTATCCTACTGGTATTTTTAATGGGATCACGTTAAATGTCTAAGTCAATTCAGTATAAAGAGATAACTTTATGATAGCTTGTATTCCTCTGCAAGAACATGCCGTAATTCCCATTTGCTAAAATATCATTTCATGAATCTCCATAGTGCTTTACAGTTTTTTTCATCTATGTATTGATCATTCCTTTTTTAGTCCTGTGTAGTTCTTCTATCTGTTGCTATTATAAAGCATATTGTTTCTTTTGTTAGATCTTGTAGTTTCTTCTTTCAGTACATGAAAGCAATTGATGTGGCTCTGTGCCTACTTTACCAAATTCTGTTGCTTTTTATAAAAATTCTGTTGATTATCTTGAGTTTTCCAGATAAACAATCTTATTATTTGCAGGTAATGATTATATCATATTTCACTAATTTCTGTATCTCCTTTTTCTTTCTCTTTATGAATTGCATTAGCTAGTAACTCAGCACAATATTAAATAAAAGTAGTATAAAGAAATTCAGGTCTTCTTCTTTGTTTAAAGGAAAATGTTTATATTGTAAAAATGGTTAAATTGTGAAAAAGAATAGATCAATGAGGCTGAAAAGATAAGAGGTTGGGAAGAAGTGGAACTGCATAAGAAAGTGATTATAAGACCAAGAGAGATGGTTGAGGAAATTGGACATTTATTTCATGTAAACACAGGAATCCATCAAAGGTTTGTTAATGAAGAAACAAACTGAGCGGTAAAGAGTGTTGAAAAAATAGTTAAAGGTAGCATGAAGCGTGACTGAAGATGCAAACTAAGAAGGGAAAGGAGGAGCCCAGGAATATTCATCTATGGCTAATTTCTTTGGAAAATTTAAATGTATGAATGGATTTTGATAGCAGCCAAGATCATAAACATTACAAGTGTAAAATTATGAGACCTTCATTTATGATGACATGGAATCAAGCTATTCAGAGGGATTTGAGAGCAATCCATTGTTTCATCCACATTGTTTTTCTATAGAACATGACTGTAAAGCTAAGGGGAATTTAGAGATGTTAAAATCTTGATGGTACTCCTTTCCCTAAAATAAATAGTATAGTTGAGTAAATATATAAACCAAAATATACTAGGTAGTACAGTGAAAGGGCTAGAAATGCTACAAACAAGTGCTCAGAGTAACTTACTGGGCAAGTTAATCAGGGAGGCTTTATGTTTGAGGCTGAGTTTGAACATATACTTGAAGTAGAGAGTAGGTTTTGATTGAAGATATGTAATAAGGAGTACTTAATGTAGGACACTAGTGGGCATTAAAGCAGTACATCTGGCATAAACAAAGCTGAAATGAAAGTCCTGGGGAATAACAAATAAAAACATTTGAGAGGTTTTTGTTTTTTGTTTTTTAAGAGTAAATAGTAAGTCAAAATTACTAAAAAGGGACATCAGGACACATTATCTAGAACTGTTAATAGTGAAAGAAACTTTCAGGATTTATTCTTTTAAATATAAGTGGAAAAACCCAGAAAGTTTGGTTGGCAAGAAGATCTATGGTGAGAGTATTTTTACTTATTTATTAAGTAACAGGAAGCAGGGAGAATGGATGGGAGCAGGAAGATGCCTACTCTACGGTCCAAGACTTTAGATTACCTTGTCTTTTTTCATCTCCCATCTCTAGCCAGTATCACAGATCTGTAACATCTATTGTTACTTTAGTTCCACAAATGCGAAGTTTGATTTACTTAAATATTGAAATAAAGAACAGTTACAGTTCTCACTTTCATATTGCCATGTATTTGTGTGAAGTACTGTCATTATTTAACTGATTTTAAAAATGTCCTGTAACTTAATCTCCAGGGTCCTCTTTATAATGTCTGTTTCTATGCAAGTTGTAATTTTTCAGATAAAATTAGCCTATCATATTTTAATTTCTAAAATCAAACCATGTTTATATTTTTTGCCGGCACATAAAAATTACTCTAAACAGAATTGCCACTGAACAAGAATTCACACTTATATGTAACTTGAATACTACTTTATTTATTTTTAGAGACAATGTCTGTCTCTGTTGCCTAGGCTAGAGTGCAGTGGTGCAATATTAGCTCTGTGCAGCCTTGATCTCCTGGGCTCTAGCGACCCTCCAATCACTCAAAGAAGAAAAGCAAAAAGGATTCCCAGAAAGTCAATGGCAGCTATAGCATGAATATTGCATCCCATAGAAAGAATTTATACATTTTCTGTTTCTTTCCTTAACTAGGCACATTCATGCTTTGGTAACCACCACAGTGAAGGAGTAGAAGCATTCTCTCTGTGTCTCTGGTCAGGCATGTTTGGAAGGGGATAAGGAGGTGAAGTACAGCTTGCCTTCTCATGTCCCACATGGTATTCTCTCACAGTGTTATGTTTCTGAACTCATAACTCATGAAAATGAAAGGTATATGGCACCACCTGTATGCACACTCAGGGTCCCCATACTCACCGCAAATTCTGATGGAATTGGGGCCTGCTGCATCTGTGTTGGGTGCAGGTCAGCAAATGTGGTAAGTGACTGGGACATGGGTCTCTGTAAACTAGGAATAGTTGCAAATAAGTTTGTTTTCTTTTCTCCACTGAGCATAGCCTAGTGTCAGTGAAAATCCAAAACATTAAATGGAAATTTCATTTGTGTGTAAGAGAAGGTTTAAATATACTAAAAAAGAAAAAAACACTCTTCAAAGATTCCCTTTCTTTGAAACAGACAAAAAGGAAAGGTGAAATTCATCTGAAGACTGTTCAAAGGAATCACAATCTCAGTAAAGGGGGAAAAATGAAAATATGTTAAAAGCCATCTTTGTTTCTTCAGAAATATTTTACAAATGGAATCAAGGAATATTTGCTTAGCGCAATAAAACGATGCACGTGGATGTTTATAGAAAAGCATTCTTCATTTGAAGTAAATTCCTTTTATAGAACACTGAATCCACAGGATTAAAGTGAATAACTATTAATTTTAAGGAAATGGGCAGCTTGGAATACAAGAACTTTCTACCTGAAATACATTATGGAGCATATTTCAGAAATATGTAAGAAACTGACTCTATTTAATACAAAGATAAAATACTTTATGGACAACCTATAGAAACATACTCAGTTTAAAAATACTGAGAGTGTCACGGCCAGAGAATAATTGGCCCTCAAGTTTTCCAATTCATTTATGGTCATTTGAAACTATTTCTAAAACTGGTGCCAATCTTAGGCTGGGATATAATTGGATAATAGAATTTCAGCAATTTTGTTGAAGCACATCTATGACTGAAATGAAGGAATTCTTGCATTCTCAAACAGCATCTTTATTATTTTTAATTCATGAAGGGGAAAACTTACCTACTGAAAGCTGATAATGCTTGAGGGGTTGAGGATGTTTCAAAGATGTTTGATCCCCAGTTTTAATGTGGAAGGAGTCACTTATGTTTTCACAGAGGAGAATGAAAGTGACACAATCAACTCAAGTTTCCAAAGTGACAAAATGATGTCCTGTCTTATTCAGTTGAAATAGTTGATGAAGAGATCTCAGCCTTTGGCATGGGAAAGGAGGCTGGAATCACAAATCCTCATCATTGACTAAAATAGGGTCTGGTAATTAGATGAAGTGGTGTAAGCAGCATTTGCCTATGAGAGAAGAGCGTGTGTTTGGAATCTTGTTCTGCACTATTTAGCTGAGTGGTTCCAAAGAAGTTATAACTTCATGAAGCCATAGTTTCTTTACATGGAAAATGAAGATCATACTATCTAACTCTCAGAGTTCTTTTGAGCATACTAATACTACTTAAAGCACTGAACAAAAAGAATGGATATAGTGTGTGTATATGCATATTAGTTATGCATGTACATAAACATATTAGGTATCTGGCCTCTGCATGCCAAATTATAAATATTATATACATGGCCAGAAAATTTATTGTTAAGTATTATAGGAGATATATAAATATACATAAAATACTGTATGGCTCCTTCTTCTAAGTAATCTATATGTACACTATTTTTTATTTACTCATTTAATTAAAATAAAAACTTTATGTACTATTTTCCATCTTCTTTGTGTAAATGAGAAAATAAAGCACTGAGTAGTAATAAGTAATAGTCCAGTAAACAAAATATCTAAAATTTGTGAACAGAATTGGGGCCATCACAAAGAGGGAAAAGGCTCATTTGTGGATGATTTCAGTAGAAAATTAAAGAATTAAATATACATATTTTTTGCATGGGGAATGAACATTAGACTTAAGTATAGAGGATCACAAGTTTTAGAAAAGGCTATTTTGGGATATGTCTCTATTAAGATATGATGTCATTGAGTGTGAGTATCTTGAAACAGCCAGATATGTATAACGTTGTCATTATTTATTGATGACACTATCATTTCAGGATTTTTGAAAATGGCATGAGACATCTGGATCAAAATCTGACCCTAAAAAATCAATAGATAAAGGAAGGGAATGCCTAAGATTGCAGAGGCTCATAAGGAGGTGCTTTCCATATGTTTATACTCTAGTAAAAAAGAAGAGCAATTTTATTTTTTGTGTAGGAAAAGAAAAGTAAGGGAAAATCTAGCACAAATTTTGCAAAGTCAGGAATGGCATCAAAAGGAACAATAGTTCCAACTGATGGAGTGCCAAACCTGAAGTATGCTCTTTACATACATTATCTTATTTAGGACTCTTTGTTTGCTTGCTTGTTTTTTGCTGAGGGATCTGGAGAAAACTGAATAGCAATGACTTAGCATCTGTTGACTTCTGGGTTTCAACCCTTGGGATAAAAGAAGAGAAAACCAAAAACTGATGGAAGTGATTCCATAACATTTGATAGAATTCTGGATGAGATCTGAGAACCTCGGTATAAAACTCATTGGTATTTTGGTCTAAACAGAGCTGCTTAGTTCCTCATAGCAAAGTAAAACACTGAGTTAGAGAAGAGTCCACTCGAACTCTCTGCTGTAGGGAAATCAGTTCTGCTCAGGTGCTAGAAGGACCAGCGGAGTCCATGCTGGGCCCAGCCCTTGGCTTTCTCCTTGAGTGCCCAGACAACTGGTGAGACCATGCCCGATTCTGACCTGTGCTTTCTCACTATACACACTGTCAGGAGGACCAGTTGTGAGGCTTCTGCAAGTGGCATCAGGTAGGAGACGGAGGAGGAGAGTCAGAACAGGCAGGTACCATGCTGTGACCACATCCATCAGCTCCGACCTAAGTTGAAGATGCCAAGAAATATCTCGGACTCTGTGAGAGACAGGTTTCCTGATGGGTCAGATGGGCAGCAGCATGATGTAATCACCTAACGGATTCTTCCTGTCCACTACACAAAGTCAATTCACTGAGACTGTGGTGTTGCAACAGAGAAGAAGTTTGATTGACATGAGGCCAGCCTACACAGGATAACTAGAGTTATCACTAAAATCAGTTCTCGCATTTACAACTCTTAAAAATTATATTAGGTAAGTTTTAATATTATTCCCATTTTGAAGCTTAGAATTTACTATACTGCACATGATTACACAGCTTGTAAACAGTAAAGCAAAGTTTCAAACACAGGTCATCCTGAGTAAAATATTAAAATATTTAATTGACCAATAAAAATTGTATATATTCAAGCTTCCAAGCTGTACAGTGTGATAATTTGATATACATGTACAATGTATAATGATTAACACAAATTAACACCTCCATCACCAGTTAACGATTTGTGTGTGTGTGTGTGTGTGTGTGTGTGTGTTTAAGAGATTAAGACACTTATAATCAGTTCTCTTATCAAATTTTTAAAAAGTAATTTCAACTTTAGTTATTCAGGAGTACACATGCAGGTTTGTTACATGGGTATATTGTGTGATGCCGAGGTTTGGGGCACGACTGATCCTGTCACCCACATAGTGAGCATTGTACCTGGTAGTTTTCCAAACTTTGACCTCCTCCCTCTCTCCCACCTCTAGTAGTCCCCAGTGTTTATTGTTACCACCTTTATGTCCATGTCTACCCAATGTTTAGCTCCCATTTATAAGTGAGAACATATGGTATTTGGTTTTCTGTTCCTGCATTAATTTGCATAGGATAATGGCCTCCAGCTGTATCCATGCTGCTACAAAGGATATGATTCTTTTTTTTAAGAGCATAATTTTTTTCCTTTTTTTTGAGGAGTCTTCTTGCTCTGTCACACAGGCTTGAGTGCAATGGCAAGATCTCAGCTCAATACAACATCCACCTCCCAGGTTCAAGCGATTCTCCTGTCCCAGACTCCCAGGTAGCTAGGATTACAGGCATGTGCCAACAGGCCCAATGAATTTTTGTATTCCTAGTAGATATAGAAAGACCACCATGTAGGCCAGGCTGGTCTTGAACTCTTTACCTCAGGTGATCTGCCCACCTTGGCCTCCCAAAGTGTGGGGATTACAGAGGTCAGCCACCATGCCCAGCCAATTTCATTCTTCTTTATGGCTACATAGTATTACATAGGATATATATTATATACACATATACACATATGTATATATATATATATATATATCCTTTGTTGATATCCTACATATTCTTGTTGATACCCAATCAACAGTGGATTGGATACATAACATTTTATTTATCCAGTCCATTGTTGATGGGCACATGTCCTTGCTATTGTGAATAGCACTGAGATAAATATTTGATATATCTTCCTTTGGATATATACCCAGTAATGAGACTGCTGGGTCATATGGTAAATCTGTTTTTAAGTTTTGTAAGAACTAGATTTATTTATTCTATGTTTTGCATCCATTAGCCATCTCCACCTCCCCCAAAGCCACCCATTCCCCCCACCCACTATTCTTCCCAGCCTCTGATAGCCATCCTTCTACTCTCTATCTCCATGAGTTTGATCATTTTGATTTTTAGATCCCATGAATAAGTAAGAACATGTGATGTTTGTTTTTCTGTGCCTGGCTTATTTTACTTAGCGTAATGACCTGCAGTTCCATCCGTGTTGTTGTAAATAACAGAATCTCATTCTTTTTTATGGCTGAATGGCACTCCATTGTGGATAAGTTTCAGATTTTCTATATTCATTCATCTGTTGATGGACACTTAGATTGCTTCCAAATTTTAGCTATTGTGAACAGTGCTACACAAACATGAGAGTGAAGATATCTCTCAGATGCTAATTTCATTTCCTTTGGATTTATACCCAGAAGTGACATTGCCAAGTCCATATTTTAACCACAAGGAGTGAAAGATTAAGGATTTATAGTGGGAAATACAATATTCAGGTCCAAAAATAGCATCAACGTTTAGCTCAGTTTCAGGTGATGAATAAAAGACTCCCCACTGTAAAATACCGTAAAGAGGGGAGGTGATTCTGGCTTACACTTAGAGGTAGAATCATATTTGTAAACTCTTAGAACAAAAATAATCAAATTATAGAGATAAAGGCTAACTTTTTAAAGATTAAATTTAACATAATTATGCCTAGATGGCTGCTACAATGAGGAAAAGGGCAAGTTAGAGTCAATTTCATAGGCCAAGTAGATTCTGCATTGGTGTATAGCAAAGAATACAGAGTTTAGGATGCTTACATGTAATATTTTAAAAACATTTTCTCTTTGGAAAGTATCCTCCCGTACATTATCAATAAACTCCAAAATAGTATAAAAGATAGAATAGGACAGCTATGTCTTTCATTACCAGGACTGAAAGCTAAAGAACATAGAAATCATGGAACTTGCTCTGTCACAAATGTAGTAAGTGGTAGGAAGCAGAATGCAACCCATATCACCATCTCCCAGTGAGTCACTTTCAATATACTCTGTCACATAATATATCATATAAATATGTTCCCCTTGCCACACCAGATAATTTTTAACTTATATTATGCTGTCTTTGAGAGGTTCTTGTGGAATTACAGAAATGATAATCATAAAATATTAAACTTCATGGAAAGAAGAAATGTGCTTTATAAATGTCAAATGGTAGGTGACTAGTCATATAAAGTAGTTACGCTCTGCACCTCTAGCAATGATTAAACATACTCTTTAAGGGCTACTCTTTGGGGGTTCTATTTATTTTTATATCTAGTACTTGGCAGTGCCCTTATTGTTGAATTGTGTATTCCTTGCATCCTACCACCCATGAAGCCTCTTTCATTATATTGGCACAAATAAATATAGAATATAGTATTCTTTAAAAAATGATTGTACTAACTTGGGACTGCAAAAAGCAAAGCAGTGAGAATAAGTGTTGCGAAGATATTTTAAATCCAAGAGAAGAACTGGCTTGGTTGATTGTTGGGAATAGTCTGTGCTTAAAGAAGAGTGGTTCCTAACGAGGATAGATGTATCACCTAACTGTATACGAAACGGCAACAGCAGGGAAGAAATTGTGATGCATGTAGAGAGCCTTTTCTTTGAACGATACCTGTTCCAAGCCTATGTTTGAAGCCCACAGAAAAGCATTCTGCTATGTATGGTACAATAAGTAAAAGGCATGATGGAAACAAATATCATCAAGCTATAAGAAGCCAGAAATGACAAGTTCCTCTGTTTTCCAAACAAAAGAATTTTTCACTGTCCAAATGTCTGACAAGCAGATACTACATTTTTTACTCATTTGAGAATTTGTTTCATAATCAAGATAAATTGATGCAGGATAAAAAAACACTTTGTAAGGGGATAAAAGATATTTATGGCCTTGAGTTTATTAATAAGTAATAATTTTAGTTTAGATTTCATTGAAAATAATTGAGATGATAAAACAGTAAATATAATAACACTTTCTAGCTGCCTGCTAGAGGTATATAAACAATTGTATTTATTTGTTGTTACTTTCCAATAGTTTAAAATAAAATGTGCCTGTAAATATACTTATTTTCAAAATGAACATTGCACTTAATATGCAGAAAGAAAAAATTACAAAAGACATACATTTTTGTCCTTCACACTATTGTGAAAAGATAAGAAATCTATTCCATTTCCAAGTAACAATAATACCATCTTATGGTTATATGATACATTTTTTCTAAGAGCTCAAAAGGTCAACTCTATGCAAGGTATAACAGGATTTTATCATTAAAATTAATGACATTTCTGGTGGCAAAAATACGAAAATGATAAATAGCATCTGATTTTTGCTGTGTTGGCACAATACAGGTGCTGACGAAAATTCAGAAGTTTGTCGCTTCATATTTTCAGATCCATAAATAGGTAAGAACCACCATCTAGAGACTCCTATAAATTTTACATGAATTTTCCAGGAGTCCAGTATCAATTTTATAAGCAAAAAATATGTCAAATAAAAAGGTTCATTTCAATTTAAAGTACTCATTTGAGATCAATGTACAGTCATTTTTTGAATTTGGAAATCTGTGAGATGATCATTGGTATACTTCCAGATGTATAAATACAAAAATATTTATTGCAATATAATCTGGAATTCCAACATACTTCATCTGCTTAATACATTAGTGAGAAACAGTCAACTCAAAATTATGCTTCCATTTCATTCTATGTGTTATCTGTGATCACTAGTCTTCTGATAATTTTATCTTTTTTATCCTCTAGAAAGAGACTTTCTGATCTATAGTTAGCAAAGAAAATAAAAGGACAAATGATAAGAAGGCCTGTGTGCTCCCTGCAGATGTCACTTACTCTTGGTACTTAGCATTGATTACACTATAATTTTAGATGACATTTTAAAATATATAAACATACTGAAAAGACATTTTATATAACTACCTCTCAGAATTTCAGAAGAACAGACCTTAGGAGTCATCCAATCCTATCCCTAATTTTACAGCTGGGGAAACTGGAGAACAGAGAAAGTGACTTTGCCTTATGTTATATTGTGTGAATTACTAGTAAAGCTAGTTCAAAAATCCAAGTTTACTGATTCATTTTACTTATGTTACTCACAAACATTGTTTTAAGAGTAAATTAAGACTTGCAATTTGCCTATTTGCATACATTAAAAAGATGGAAATATCAGGGAGTAATTAAATTTTCAGCATAGAACCATTAGTGTCAATGCAATTTATTATACAACTGATTATATTAAAAACCAACATACTACAGCTAAAGTAAATATGACCTGAGTAAAATGTTGCTGAACTCTAGTGAGTCATATGCATCCAATCCTTCATTCTTTCAGTCAGTATAGAGTAGGTGCCTACTAAGAGCTAGCTGCTGTTCTGCAGCTGTAGATTATAGCAGCAAACAGAAGTCCATTTTTATGCAATTTACATTTTTTAAAGAGACATAGCACAAAATAAATATGTTAGTTAGCTATAAGTACTTTGGAGAAAAAATAAAATAAAAACTCTGTAAAGGAGACCAGGACAGGATGTGGTTTCATTTAAACAGCGTGTTTAGGAAAGGACTAATTTGGAAGCAAAATTGTAGAAAAGATCTAAAGTCAGTAAAGAAAAAAGTCGTAAGGAAGAGCATTCCAGGCAGCAGGAAAAGCAAATGTTAATATCCTCAACAGGCAGAATGTCCGGTGTGTTCAAGAAACATCCGAGTCCAGAGCAATGAAACGGGTAAGGGGTCACTAGCAGAGGAGACCAGAGCAGAGCCGTAAGGGAGCCAGATGGGGGCAGATGGTTAGGGCTCCGAGGCTATGGAGTTATCTTGGATGTTTAGAATTAAAGTCCTCTAAGACCTTTGAGCAGAGAAATGAA
This sequence comes from Alouatta palliata, assembly GCA_004027835.1. Taxonomy (NCBI): domain Eukaryota; kingdom Metazoa; phylum Chordata; class Mammalia; order Primates; family Atelidae; genus Alouatta; species Alouatta palliata. The sequence continues at coordinate 46,431 of PVKV010004331.1, read as the reverse complement.
CTGATCTCCCTTACATTTTAACAATATTATTCCGGCAACTGTGTTGAAGATCCACTTTGATGATTCAAGGTTAGAAGAAGGGAGACCAATAAGAGATTATTGCAACAAAGCAAGCAAGAAACGATGCTGCCTCTGAATGTTACTACTTCAAAACTCAGTACCCTGAGGAATCCATTCCCCACTCTTTAATAGATTCAACCAGGGAACAGGGCACTCAAGTGGGGTAATTTGAGGAAATTTTATTAAAAGAATTATTTTCAAAGTAGGCCAACGTTTAAAGACCTCATCCATAGATAATGCAGTACATTCAGACTAATACTAGCAAGGGAAAAAGTATTTCATGTGGGCCTCAGGTAAAGGGATGCCAATTACTACTGGAACCTGAAGAGAACAGCTGCAGGAACAGGGTCTCCTGAAAGAAGTTACATCCCTTTCTAGAGGGACAAAATCACCTGATCTCAGTCTGGCATGGAGACAGCAAAAGGAAAAACACACTGCTACATCACTTCTCTCTCTGCCTCTGATCTTCTGTTGATGCAGCCTGTAGAACAAATCCAACTAGAAGCAGAGGGCAAAGAAATGCATTGATGTGGACCATCTCAGATTCTTGGGGACAAAGTAGAGTAGAGAGGAAGTTGGAAGCAGAAGCAAAAGATAGCCGCACCCGGCCCTCACTCAACTTCTGTATACACATGGACACACCAAATTGTTACGAACTTACGGTATCTTGTTTAGAGACCAGATATACATGAGGAAATTTAAAATATACATATTTCTGGTAATAATTCATGAATATGAGTAAGTCATCAAAATTGTGTTCTTATACTTGTAGAATGATGTATAAGGTTTATATTTTGTGGAATTTATTTTAATGAGATTATTCACTATGTCAACTATTAAAATGATATTTATTCATCTCTATGAGATCAGGCATTTAGAAATTATTACGAATTACTGAAAATGTTGGACATTTGAGAGACTTTCCAGAAGATAAAAATGTATTTCACTGATCGAAGTTCTACCTATCATTTTCTTCTTTATTTTCTCAGCCTTTGTAGTTGCATCAGTCTAAGCAGATATTTTAAATGTCGGAAATCCATCACATTTCTCAAGATAATTCCTCTAACTGATTCCTACTAATAAAATAATTTGGAGTAAACTCAATACTTCTTAATCTAGCAGAATTCTGAAACATAGAAAATAAAACGATCCTATAAGTATGTTTTATAGTGCTTTTTTATTTTTCAAAGCATTTTCAAATATAAGAATTCAGCAGGAAGGAAAAAATCAATAGTAAAAGATACAAGTTGGCTGAGGTAGGGAGATAGCTGGAATTTAGGGAAAATAGTGTTTTTAGCAGTCCAAAACAAAACTGCCAGATAATCTAATAAAGTTAGAATGAACTCAGTTATTCAGAAATTATTTTCTTTCCATGTGATCTAGTGAAGACTGGAGTCAAGACTATAGAAAACAATGTTCACTGCCTGTCTCACCTAAACTTTTCAGCTGTGGTTCATTGGTGGTATTTCCAGCAGGTGTATTAAGCTGCAATTAAACTGAACCAAGTAAATAGAAATAACCTGAGCCAAGTAACTAGCGAACCCATCTGACGACTCATTGGAAGGTATCAAATTTCTTCCCATTTTCTGTATATAAACAACAAGCAATCTCCAACTCATCTCACAACAAATATGAAATGTTACAGGTCATTTAACCAACGTCGACATCTAGCAGTGTCCTAATGCAAATGAGGATATTAAATACATTAAAAGAATTAAATATATGAACAAAAAAAAGGCTTTCTTCTTGTCCAAATACATCCACAATTCCTGACCTTCAGCAAACCACTAAATCTTAGTTTTCTTTTTTGTAAAATGGAGGCCACAGTGCCTTTCCTGCTCTTTTTGGGGGCCTATAGAATTATCTACTCTCTGTTCTGGTTCCTTCCCTCGTACAACTAAATATGCTCAGGACTCTTCCTTAAAACAAAGAAATGATTTAACAAACAAAAAGCAACCTTCTCTCTCTCTAATTTCTTTTCAAGAATCACCCACTTTCTCTCCCATTCACTGTCGAATTTCTTGAAAGGACTATAGTTGTTGCCTCTATTCCTCATCTATTCTTTACTCTCTCATTTACTCAGCAGCCACTTCACTATTCCTTCAGTTCTTCTCCTCTTCACAAAATGTTTTTATTTAGTTCACTAAGGTCTTCCAATTTCAAGTCCAATAAAAATTTTCAGTCAATACAGTCGAACAGTCCTTACTCAACATGTTAACTTCTTTTGGAACACTTCCTTCAAAACTCAGTTTCATCTTATGCCTCCTTTTTTTTTTTTAATTTTGAGACAGAGTCTCCCTGTGTCCCTCAGGCTGCAGTGCAATAGTGGGATCTTGGCTCACTGCAACCTGGACCTCACAGCTCAAGTATTCTCCTGCCTCAGCCTCCCAAGTTGCTTGGATTACAAGCATGAGTTACCACACTCAACTAATTTTTTTGTATTTTTAGTAGAGATAGGTTGTTGACTCCCAGCCTCATGTGATCTGCCCGCCTCGGCCTCCTGAACTGATGAGATTACAGGTGTGAGCCATTGCACCCAACCCTTTTTCTTGTAATACACACTCTATAGAGATTGCTTTATTCACTCCTCTGACATTAATTTTTTGAAAGTTTTTGCGAAATCTCCTGGGCCCCAGTGTAAAAATCCCTTGCACTAACTGGCAACAGCTGCTGATGTCTATTGCTAGAGAAACCTGTGGCCTGCTTTTCACTTTATCTGGCTCTTATAAATGCCCTTACCTGGTGTGGTTCTTACCTGGTCTGGCTAGGTAGGATACTACCTTGCTATGGGAGCATTCAGTGCCTTCAGACACCCAGCTGGGCACCTTCTCTGCAGACTCATGGCACTGCAGATACTATCAGAGGCCTTACTGCACTTCTTCTTTCCCTTTCTCTGTGGGACTGTTTGACCTAACTGGATAGAGCTTGCTGTGAGGCACAAGCCAGATCATATCCCAATTATCTTCCACGACCGTCTCAAAGCTTAAAGGAAAACCAGAAACCCTGTAGAATATTGGCAATCCTCCCTTTCTCAGCTGTTTATGCTCCTGCTTTACATACCACCTGGGTTGCACTGGCATTCCCTCTCAGAGAACTCTTAAATTGTCCTAATATGCAGCTAGGAAAGTGAGAAACAAATACCCTTGTTCTAAAACTCCTGAAAAATTACATGGTTGTTTCCATTGCTAGAATTATGATGTTGTTGACTGAGCAAAAATGAAGGGGAGGACCAACGGGAGAGCTTTCTCCTTCACTTTCTGTCTTTGCCTGCCCAGCTCCCCTCGGACAATGGGAACGGCTACTTCTACTTTGAGTGTTCTGAGTTTACAATTTGCTCTTCCATTCCCTGGAGCCAAGATGTCAACAACAACAACAACAACAAAAAATCAATGAGGGGGACAGTATTGAGAACTGTTTCAAAAAGATTATTATACTTGTTACGCTCTCAGTGACTTATCATTTTCCTAAGAACTAACTGCATGATCAGGGCCGCCTCCTCTTCCCCTTACCTCATCCCAGTAATATTTCACCCACATGCTGATTATTAGCTATGTTAACTTTCCTTGATTTTCTTAGAAGTACTTTGAATTCTTCACGTAGTTCTTTCTCTTTACCTCACGTACTCTTCAGTCCCCCTGCACCAGTAAGATAGATGCAAGGGTACTTGTACTTGATACTTTTTGTGACACTCCTCGCCTTGTTCTACATCCTTAAAACATCATGTATCAGCCTCTATGAGGCGTAGCTCGGTAAAAAGTTATCATGTCTATCTGGTTAGCCATGCTCTGTCTCATCATTAAACATCCCTCAGTCCTTGTTGATGGATAAAGAACGTTAAATGAGATGGTAAAATTAAATGTGCTTTCTACTCTGTTGAAGCATTAGCCGGGTTAACATGGGCCAGTGTAAAAACCAGCAACAGTGGGCTCTGGCTGTGTCCATTTGGCCCAGCAGACTGTAAAACAGAATCTAAAAGGTGCATTGCTAATGCTTTCTGTGACATAAAAGGATAACTTATTAGATATTATAAGTATAAATGCACTGAATCTCCAAAGACAATTTAATTTTAATAATTTCTATTGAAGATGTTTGCATTATGACATTATATAATCTCCAGTTACATCTTTCTGTGAGATTCTGGAATTTATGTTAAAGATCACCAAAAGTTTGGAAGTGGCATTCTCTAAAATTAATAATGAGTGGCTGTGGTCATGTTTATTTGCCAAAGAGTGGTCAGTGATATAGTTACATCTAAATATAATCTATTTCAGCTGGCTATGTAGTGTCTTAAGAAATCCTGTGTCTCACGCTGCAATTTTAGCCACTTGGGATGAGCTTTTATGATTAAACACTTTTTCCTCGGATTCAAGCTCGGTTTTTAAACATTTTTTTATTACCTTCTACAAATTGATGTAGAGCTCTTATGTTTTATAAAGTTCCATTTTGATTTATGCAATGTTAAAACTGATCAGAGATGGTTAAAACAGGGAAAGCATCCACCCATAGGTAGGGCCTGAGTGAAAATGAGAAAAAGCTGGAAGTATCCTGCTAAATAGTTTCCTTATAAATACCCATTGAAATTACAGAAAGAAGGCAACAACAAATTGAGAAGTTTTGTGTATGAAATGACTGTAGAAATTGACTAAAATAGAATCCTTACCACCTAAAAATGATAAGTAATGTTAAGAAGGCAATTACCTGTAATCTATAATTGTGCATGAAAATGAATTTATAAACTGAAAATGAACTATTGCTTCTGCAATGAGTGAAAATGGTAAATTCATTTATTTATTCATTCATTCAACAATTATTTATTAAGAACATGATATGTGATAGGCACTGGAGTTTCAGTAATCTGAAAAATTAGTGAGACAAAATAAACACATGGATAAACAAAATACCTAAAGATTGTGTTAGGTTCCATTGGAGAAAGCAGCAGATGTTTTTGTAGAGAAAACATAAATTCAGAGGTAGGAAATCTATCCTAGATAAAATGGCCAAGGAACAACTCTCCCAGTGTGTGACATTTCACAGGAGACTTAAAATAAAAAAAAGCAATGGGAAGTGGTCTAGGCAGTGGTGAGAGTGGATTCAAAGAGTCTAAGGTTAGAAAAACTTAATATCTTCAAAGAACACAACAATGCAACTGAAGAAAAAGCTGGGGAGTAGGGTGATGGGTAGAAATCCAGGCAGAATCCAAATCATCTAGAATCTTATAAACCAGAATGGTGAGTTTCCATTTTATACTAGCATGACAAAAAGCATTGAAGTGTTTTAAATGGGAAAGTGATGTTATCTGAATGATGTTTAAAAAAATTTTTTGTGAACAAATTTGAGGAACCAAAAAACATTCAGACTGTTTAGAAGATTGGTAAAATGAAACAAGCTGAAGATGATTGGAACTTGGACTAGAGAGTTGCAAGGGAGGAAAGACTGAACTATATTGGATATAGTCCTGGAAAACATGTTCACTGAGTAAATATGGTCTTTAGAGAAAGAGAGGAATTAAAGATGATTCTTTGCCTCCGTAAATGATGGTGGCAATATAAAAATTGGAAATAACTTGAGGGGAGAGCTATAATTCAGATAGTCTGATTAGTTGTTTGCTTGTTGTATTTGTTCTTCAGTTGAGAGTTTTTGATTAAATCTTTAAAAGATCATAAATGGATTTGAGGAATCATCAGCATTTTGTTTCCTACACTTGACAAATTTTAGATTTTACTTATCAGCAAGATAAACTGTTCCTTTTTCAGAGATGTAGATACCATACATTTCTGACATTTCTGTTTTTAACTGTTGTGGCTTGCTGAATCAAAGCAAATAATTTGACATAAGTTCAATGATATTTCCTTCCGTAATTAACTCATTTTTCTGGGTTTGAGATATTAAGCAACCAGACTCACCTGAACCTTGTGGATGCATTTTTCACTAAGAAATTTTGAATTTCAACAAGAGACCCATTCTTCTAAATAATGATATTGATAGCAAAGTAATCATGTACAGATCTCATCTTGTAATGGAAACTCTGTAACGCCTTGATCATGCTCTGTGGATGGCCACAGATAATGTGCACACTAGCCAGTTTCTTTCTCTGCCATTTGTCAAGCTGGAGAGACTGAGCCCTATGTTCATATAATAAAGTCCCTCAATAGAGCTTCTCGGGGCTCCTTCAAAATAACTATGCCTCCCTTCAGAGTGATGGCAACATTTTCTGGAATGCCAGCAATCTGATTACTCAGTATAATCTTTATTCTTGCAGATGTGGCAAAATGCTTAGATTACCTGTTTTGAACGTATTATGCTTGAATTACCCTAAGGGAGACATCAAGAAGACAGATAAATATGCCTGACTGAAGCTCAGAAGAAGAGAACTGGACAGAAGATAAAAGTTGGAAGTCATTCCTGTGTAAGAAAATATTAATAGTCATGAGATAAGACAAGTTTATCTAAGGGTCAGCTGTTGCAGATCAGAGGCAAGTCTCACATGTGGAAAAAAAACGAGTAAGTCTTTGGAGGATACAAACTGAAACTTAAACTATGTTTGCTTACAGAGATTATCATGCAGGGTGACTATACCACATTTGCGTTTTTGTTTCTTGATTCATTTATGCCTGAAATTCACTCTAGGGCAAAATAGGGAATTAGAATTAGTGTAACTCGGGGTTAAGACGGCAACAAAACAACAGCAGGTGCAGCCAGTTCTTGGCAAGACTGGGCGCATACAGGCCACACCCTCGCTCCTGTGATAAGGAGACAGAAGTTTCCACTTCAGCCTCTGATTGACTGCGTGCGAAGCATCCACTTCAGCCTCTGATTGGTCATAGGGCGTAACCAGTTGAAGGCCTCTAAAGACACCTGTTGCCAAGTTCTTTTGACTTTATAAAAACCCTGGGAGCGTTGCAGTCAGAAGCTCTGTTCTCTCTTTGCTTAAGCTTTATTTTAGTTATTTTGAGTAAGTCCATGCTTACTTTATTCAGGTCTTTTGTTGCTCTTTTTTTCTTGTTTTCTTCCTTTGTTACTTTGTTAGTCTTTGAAAACTAGCAACAATTTCTTTAAAATCTTTTTCGTTGTTCAAAGAAGCTTTTGTAATTCTCTAAGTTCTGTTTTTTTTCAAGAATGAGTTAGTATGTTAGTGATTTTGGTGACTTACACGAAGATTTCACTGGAATACTTCAGAAAAGCTAGAGCTAGCTTAAGTTTTTATAAAAGTGTAAGGTGTTGAATGACAGTTTGTACAAAAACTCAGTAATTTAGGGTTACCTGGAACAGTAGAAACCTGTATATGAACTTCCACGTTGCAGTTGAAACAGTTGTTTAAATATAAACAACTGTTGAAACAGATTTTAAATATAAAAGCTAAACTTCAAGTAACTGATGTAGATATTTAACACTGAAATCAAGTAGTCTGGAAACAGTTTGAAATAGGTCAAACCTGGATTCTAACCTAGGCTGTCAATTCTCAGTAGTGTGATTTTGGAATCTTAATGTTTTTGTCATTTGTCAAATTGCATAATGTTAGAGTAGGCAGATAACCAGACATGAGAAGGAAAAGGAAACCCCTGAGGAAAGGGGTGCTTCAGAAAAGCTTACAGCCTAGGGACCACCTGAAACCTGCATACTATCAGATGTGAACAGAGAGGAGGGGAAATTCCCCTGCAGAAAGGAATGCGTATTAAGATTCCCAATAATCACTCACTCTGCCTTTAACTTGTCAGAATGGAGCTAGTTGTGTCCAACGAGAGGCAAAAGGCAAAGATAGTTTCTAAGGGATGTAATGTAGGTGCCGTTTGTGTCTGACCCCAGACCCATGCATGCACACCAACTAAAAGGGAGGGTCCTACAAGCCTGGGTTGGGAAGTCGGTAGGGAAAGGAAAGTGCCTTATGGCAGGAGTGGAACAGCTAAATAACGAAAAACGGACTTGAGACAAGTGAGAATTTCAAGAAATGATTCGACGTCGTAAAAACCCAATGCAGGACTTTGAGGGGCTGCCACTGGCCCACTCCCTTCCAACAGCCGGCTTTGACTCATCATTTCAGAGTGTGCTGTCGCTTTAAACAAACTCTGCACTCTACTTTCCTTCAATCAATTCTACTTTCCTGGCTAAATTAGTTGGCAGAATTCTTTCTCCAAGTAAGACTGAGAACTGAAGATTCCTGCACTTCCTGTTAACAATAACGTAGAATATAAGGAATTGTAGTTTTACTTTGCCACATCGAGATTTTCCTATGTTAAGCATACTAGAAAATTAATTTCACAATAGTTCACTTACTGAAAGTTCTAGAATAATTTCACTATTACCTTGTTGCATATTTATAAAACTTCCGCTTTATATTTTAATATATCCTTTGTTGTTACTCTAAGTCCCAACATATTATGCAGAAATTTCATATTCACCTAGTCTATTCACTTGCCTCCTCAATGGGTATTGCTTACCCTCTACTCTCCTCTCATACCTTCAAGATCTTTCTCCTCGGCCTTTTTGCTTTGCTTTTAATGCTAAAAAGAAATTATTGAAAAAGTAATCAGACTATCCCCAGTTGCTACAGTCCTATTTACTCACCTGTTTCTATATTGCCTATATACTCGGCTTTTCCTTCTCTTTAGTAGAACAACCTGTGCCCTCATCGAAGGCTATGGCTTCCACTTGTGCTCCTGCTCAAACACATGGCTCTTGATTTTTTCTGTTACAGTATCCTTTTCCCCTTCGGACCGAATTATCCCAATAACATACAAGCATTCCATTTCTCTTACCTGAAAAAGAAATTTAAAAACAATTCTCAATACCGCATTCTTCTACTTTCTACTCTATCCTTTGGAGAAAAACTTCAAGACAATTTTCTTTGAGCTGTCTTCAGTTTATTTTCTCTCAAATATATTCCAATCAGGATTTCGCCCCATATGCCACCAAGATGTCCCTCAACGTTATCAGTGATCTTCATCCACATTGTTCTAAGCTGGCAATAAATTCTCCTTCCCAATCTTACCTAAAAGAGCAGCAGCGCTTGGCTGATGACTTATTTTTTGAGGTATCAAATATTTCATGTGCTCTTGTCTGTTTCCTCATTTAACTAGCTGCTCTTGAACATTGCATTTTGCTGCTACTTCTTACCATATCCGCGTGACCTCCAAAATGTGGAAAGCCTCAGGTCTAACCTCTGAACATCCCCTTTTAACATTACTTCCCTGCGATCTCATCCATGTTTCGTAATACCACCTAGATGCCAAAAACTCCCAAACTTCTGTCACTAGCCAAGATCTTACTGAACCTTAGACTTAGATGTGCAACTATCTACCATTACTACTGGTTGGGATGTGTCAGGTACCTCAAGACAGAACTTATGATCTGGATCTCCAAACATGTGCTTTCCATAATCTTTAAATGTCAGGTCTGCCTTTCCCATTGCTCAGGTGAAAGTCATTGTTAGCTTTTTTCTTTTATACTTTGTCAGCATATTTGTTGGCTCTACTTTCAACATATCTAGCATGTAAATATTTCTCATCACTCCCACTACTAACTTGATACAGGCCACCTTTATATCTGTTGGATTATTACAATAGCCTTCTAATTCAGAGGTGTGCAAATTGTTTTCTGTACTTAAAGCGTCAGATCTAAGGTTGTTTTAGATATAATAGACCACAGGATCTTATAACTAAAGTCTGTCGCCATGTGAAAACTGCCATTAACTCTATGCAGTTGAGTGAGCATGTGCTAATAAGATTTCATTTACCTGAATAGCAGGTGAAATTAGAATCCTTGTATTGGAATTTGCCAAGTATCTGCTCTAGTTCATCTCCCCGATTTACCCTTTTTCCTAGTGGACATTCTCAACACAAGAACCACCGTGGCCATTTCAAAATAAAAATCATAGCACATGATGCCTCTAATCAAAATGTCCTGTGCTCTTCAATTCACTCACAGTAAAAATCCTTAATATGGCATACTGAGCTTCTAAGGAGTATGTTTCCCCCACTTTTCTCCCTGTGTTCCAGATACATTGACTTTACTGTTCTTTGAACTTGCAACATGCATAAGGCCATTTGTTCTGTGTGGAGAACTCGGAACAGCCCATAAAACCGCAGAGCTCATTCTCCTCCTTCCTTGTCCTTGATCACATGTCAAATTTTCAGTGAGGCCTTTCTTCCCTGAGAAATTACAACTAATCTACCAAAATGTTCCATCTTCTTTTCCTGTTTTATTTTTCTCCATAGAAAGTTTCATTAATTTGCTGGCATGCTAAAAATGTATTTTTTAAATCCAAAAATAACATGCTGGTGAAGCTTCAGAGAAAAATGTATATATGCTGCTGGTGGGAATGTAAATTAGTTCAGCTTCCATGGAAAGCACTTTGGCGATTTCTCAAACGAAGAACCTACCATTCAACCCAGAAATCCTATTATTGGGTATAAAACCCAAAGAAATATAAATTGTTCTACAATAGAGACACATGCACACATGTTCATTGCAGCACTACTCACAATAACAGACATCTAGAACTAAACTAGATGCTCATCAACAGACTAGATAAAGAAATCGTGGAACACATACAACGTGGAATGCTGCACAGCCATAGAAAAATGAGATTTTTTTTTAATAACATGGATGGAGATGAGGCCATTATCCTAAGCAAACGAATGCAGGAACAGAAAATAACTGCGTGTTCCCACTTAAAAGTGGGAGCTATACTTTGAGAACACATAGATGCAAAGAAAGGAACAACAGATACTGGAACCAGTTTGAGGTTGGAAGGTGTGGAAAGAGAGGGTCAGGACTGAATAGCTACCTATCTGGGTACTCTTTCACCTGGTGATGAAATCTGTACACCAAACCGTTGTGACAATTTACCTATACAGCAAACCTGTCTATGATCCCCTGGATCTGAAATAAGTCTAAAAAGGAAGGGAGGAAAAACTATTAGAATATCTCCCTTCTCCTTAGAATATTGGAATACACTTGAGGATCATTTTGCTTCACTTGTTTCCGACTTTCACCCCCGAATCTAGACCAGATTCTGAAACATGTTTGAGAACCAATGAGTATTTGTTGAATGTGGGAAGGGCAAGAGTGAGGCTTTGGCTTAGATGCAGAGAAACTTACTGTATCAACCTGTTTAAGGATTGTAATAAACTTTCCAAATCTTAATCTGCTTTTTTATGCGAAATTTTGATGTCCTTTTTCCCGTGTCTGAAAAATGAAAATGACTAATTTTCCTTCAATATTATCCAATAGAAACACCAGTGCATGCCGTAGGTATATCATTTCAAATTGACATTTCATGTTTCCTCACAAGTAAAATGGGTGGATCAATATTTTATGTAGGTTAAGAAAACTTCAGTGACTAAAGTATTTTGCAAATTACAACCCTACATAATTTCTAATCATTTTCGTTGTTGGTGACTCCTAGGCCACCATGCTGCTGAGTATATCTAATTGAATTAGCAACGACTAACATCTTCCATAATTTCAGGGATGAGGAAGGCACAGAAGGAATGAAGGAATAGTTAGCAGTGCTAGAATGTAGATTTGGGCTTGCCTGATTCTACCACGTTTTTTCTCTCCACTTCAACGTACTCTTTATGATAACTTCATGAATACTTGTTAAGGAGGTAGAAATATCCCTGGACCTGAAGTTTTAAAAACAAAGATGAGCAACAGCCCTATGCACATTCATTTGTCATTTTAACCAGACAACAGATACTTCATGGAATGAAAAGACTAATGCAAGACAACCATAGAATTGGTTTTACAGTTATTTTGAAAGTAAGTGCAGTAATCAACTTAGTGCCTGTGTTTGAAAAGAGAACCTAAACAGACTAGAGAAGAGCTGGTAGATAGTTTTCTTCCATGACTCTATGATGGTGTACTCAAATGTATGAAGTTTGGTCCCTGGATCTGTGGCATCGGTATCATACAAGACGCATCTTTAAAATTCAGAATTTGTGGTCCCACCCTGATCTCTGAATCTCTAGACCTAACCCTAGAATCTATATTTTTAACAACTCCCCAGATTGTTTTATTTGGTTGGTGGAAAAGTAATTGCAGCTTTGCCATTAAAAGTAATGATACAACCAGAGCCTTACTACTCAGAATATATTCTGGAACCAGCAGCAAGGACATCATTCAGAAGTGTGTTAGCAATGCATATTCTCGGGCCTCTCCTAACTTGCATCAGAGTGGGCATTTTAACGAGATCTCCAGGCAATTTGAATCTGAAGCTTAAGAAGGTACTACTCTTGAAAGCATCTTTCTATAAGCAATGAAACATAAACTATTTCCTGTATGAGCTAGTCTGTCTTTATACCTTCCCTTAATCACTCTCCAATGTTACTCTAGAGCCTACATGGAAAGTGGAGCATTAATTTAAGTAAGATGGAATTATATAATAAAAACAATGTTAGAAGAGGAAAGGGCCTTGGAGAGCATCTTCTCATTGAATTCTTTCAGTTTACAGATTGAGGAAATTGGGGACAAAAAGGTCATCTGTGCTCACAAAGGTGGTAACTAATGACTAAGCCAAGAATATATGTCAGGCTCCCTGATTTTGATATCCTGGCTATTTTAGTTTTATGCTGCTTTATTCCAGAAGAATTTAATCCAAAATTGGGATTTTACTAAAAACTTGGGCTTTAATTTACAGATTTTTTTTTTTATGGCAAAGTCAAGTTGTTGTGCTATTCAAATGTGATACCATCATACTTTCAAAAAAAAAAGACTAAAAACATCAAGTACACTCCTATAATCTGGAAGATTATTTTTTCAGGATACTTAAAATCAATCACTGTCAGTTTGTAATGAGAGTTAGGAAATACTAGTGATATCTCAGGGTTCAATTTCTTTCCAAGATGAGCAGATCAAATAAATCCAGCAACTGGGAATTACAACTATTTCTAAATGGAGTTTAGCTGTATCATTTTTACATTCCAGGCCCTTTGGTCTCCAATGCTCAATTTTTTGTTCGTGAAAAGTATATGCACAGTGAATGTAAGATGGTGTTCTAGAACTAATTACAGCCCCTTTCAGTGCTCCTAAAGGAGGCTTTCTTAGCACCACCAAATGCCTTTTATTTTCTTTCATTGCTTTTTGTCTAGTCAAAAAGGAATGACAAGCAACTGAGTCTTGTATGATTCTCTTGTTGTGAAAGAGACTAAGAAAGGAATGTGCCAGTAAAGCAATAATACGGTGAATTTACATATTAATTATAATCCACTCTTCCTAAGATTCATTTCTTAAATAAACAACTTAACCTATTCTGCCTCTCCATGCTAATAAGTGTGAAATCACTTAGCATAGTGGCTAGCATAGGGGTTCTAAATACTGTTTTTATGAACCCTAAACCATCACAGGCATTTCCCCCATGTATTAATAGTTTAGATTTTTTATAGAATTCATTAAATGATCACATATATTTCAAGATATACATAATTGCTAAACATAACTTTGCAAGCATCAAGATTTTTATTTTTTGCCTGGGATCAGAAATCTTTTTTTGTAATGGGGAAAAGATTTTTATTTCCTTACTTACAAGTGGTTATTTGGTTGTAACAATAGAAACTAAACCAAAAAGTGAAGGTACTTGTAGGATACTATGTGGCTTGCAGAATTGAAGAAAGAGTTTGGCCTTTGGTGCTAAGAATGCACAGGAATCGTGGCAGCTCTGGAGAATTTAATCTCTTAGAAATTGAATTGTAATTAAAGTCAGATTTTAAAAATTGAGTACTTTTCTTCAGAACAGAAAACATTACATAGCTCAAAACGTAACTTTTTACTTGGAAATTGTATGTGAGGATACAATTTTAAGAGGAACCCAACTGAGTTGTGAGTGAATTCTGAATCTGTGATGGGGGAAGAAACTGCTGACTCATGGTCCATCTGACACTGTTTTTCTGGCCAACTGCCTCATTATGTAAGAATTTCTTCTGTAGTATGGCCACTCACTGTTGAAACTTACATCTCTGTGCTTACAGTGACCACAAATGTCACAACGAACAGTGCAAACAGAGGGTTACCAAGTATTTACAAAATACATAGATGACTCAGTTGGTCTAAATGACTCTAAAGAATTGCTGTTGAGATAGCATTGGGATACCCATTTGAGAATTATTCTAGTCTAATCAAAGTCTCAATTTCTTCTCTAAGCTGGGGACAAAAATATCTACTTTAGATGTTTTTGGAAGGGAAAAATGTGATGCTATCAGAAAGTCTCATAGTATGTACCTTGACACAAGTGAGGTATGAAACATTCCTGATATTTTCACCCTATTACATGCTAGTTAGTGACCATTTGTGTATGCTCCTAAAAACAGTAAAAAGTACAGTATTTGGCAACCTTCATTCAATCCATACAAATTTACATACTCCAATATATTCCAGCCATATAATGGGCATAATTGCCACAAAGGGTGGTTGGCAATCAGAGGACAGTACCTTTTAATTAAATCTCGTGCTGTGTATGGAAATACACAGAATTTTGGTGACTTAATTGCAAGATGAAAAAATTACCTGGGTTTATGTCTTGACATAAAAGATTTTTTTATGTAAAATCAATGATCAATTGTTTATACTTCCAAAGTCTGATATTGTACATTGACTAAGTGCCTGTAATTTTGTAATGGTCACCAATAATCTCAAACCAAAACCTGGTAAAGTAAATACATAAAAACATTCTCCAAGACTGGATTCAGCTACTTTATGTTCACCTATATTTCACTTAATTGAGCTAGAAAGAACATTCGATGGATGTTTTTGATCAATATAGACATTAGAATAATTTGGTCAAAGTTCATATTGGGAAGGTTTGTAGCCTAAGAAAACAGTGAAATATTATTGATCTTTGGAAAGTGTGTTCTCAGGCTATGCAAGCACTGAGTTTAACTCAGTAAAACACTTTTTCTTTGGCTAAGTTTATTCTCTGTTGCTGAGTTTCAACAGGATGCACTTCAATTTTTAGCACACTGCAAAAATCAAAACATTAGACTCTACAACGTATAGAACTAAGGGCTGGGTTCATAAAACAATGGTTAAGACATGGAATAAACTTAGTATACATAATGCCTGCTCTACATTGGACACTTGAAAAAATTACCTATATCATAAATAGTTTAATTGTAACATGGCCCCCAAGAGAATCTAATTCATACAAAAGAGGTAAAAACACTGTGTAAAAGAACTTTGGGAAGATAATTAACTAGGACAGCCATAATGAAATTGCATAGATTGGGCAGCTGATATAGCAGAATTTTATTTCTCAGTTTTGGAGACTGGAAGTGCAAGATGAAAGTGTCAGCAGAAGGTTGGTTTCTCCTGGGGCCTTTTTTCTTGCCTAGCTAATGACTGTCTTGCTATGTGCTCACATGGCCTTTTCTGTCCTTTCCTCTGAATTCAGGAATCCCTGGTGACCCCAGTCATGTTGGATTAATACCGCACCTATGGGCCTCATTTTAACTTAATCTGTTTAAATGTCTTCTTTGCAGATAGTGTCCCATGGATTAGGGCCTACCCATATAACCTCATTTATTCTTAAATACATTTTTTAAAGGTCCTATGGACAAATAAGGTCACCTTCTGAGGTACTGGTTTTGGAACTTGAACATAGAAATTTGGAGGTGGTGGAATAAAAGACTCTTACCGAAATCTGTCTGCATGTAGGTAGTTCCTATTTCTTGCTGTGATTTTACTAATAACAAATTCATTTCCCTTTAGAAACACATCTAATTAGTACACTTGGGTGTTTTGTTAAATCTGTATTACTGTATGTTACTCTTATAGGGTCTGTAGGTTGGCCACTCACATAAGAGGTTTTATATTTTGCTGGACCTTTTTTACTGTGGCAACAATTTTCACAAAAACTTTTACTTGGGACAAAGTTAACAGCAGAGGATAAGACTAAACGCCTCATTTGGCATCCAAGTCTTATAATTTTCATTGGAACAAATTACCATGTTTGAATAGTAACTCTTCTGAATCAAAAGATGAAATGAGAACTATTAATATAAAAATATAACTGATACTATTACATAAATATAGAATATGAAGGTTTCTCAATAACTAGTTGATATATCTGGTTTCACTTTAAGTGCTTTTTTAAATATAAAACTAACATAACAGCATAGCAAAATTGATAGACTGCATCCCAAATAGTGAATTTTCTAATTCCTTTTGCAAATAAGTGAAAAACATTGTTAATATTTGCAGCCTCTGGAGATAGAGTAATTTGGATGTTAGAGACACGGCAAACTCTGAAAAACATTTGCATTGCCTTGGTTAAGTAGAGCCACAAAGTAGTTTCCTATGGAATCATGTTATAGTTCCAGTCCTCTTAATACTCTGCCTGTGAACTTTCTCTTACAGCCACTTTCGTTGTGGTAAGACACCACATGTCCTTGAGAATGCCTCTTTATGCAAATCTGGGTACCAGTATCTCAAAGACAAGATGGGAGCTGCTTTGCTTTTCCCAAGTAGATGTTCTGTAAAACATGTACTTTGACTGTTTTATCATCTACTTCACTTTTAAATCTATTTCATTCTCTTCCTATCAAGATTTACAACTATAATTTAATAGAGAAAACTTACTCTAATAACAGATTGAGAAATAGTAAAGATCATTTAGATTTTTTATAGAATTTATTAAATGATCACACATATTTCAAGATATATGTAATTGCTAAATAGAACTTTGCAAGCATCGAGTTTGTTTCTTTTTTTTTTTTTTTTTTTTTTTTGCCTGAGATCAAAAATCTTTTTTTGTAATGGGGAGATGATTTTTATTCTCTTACAAGTGGTTGTTGGGTTGTAAACAGTAGAAACTAAACCAAAAAGTGAAGATCCTTCAGGATACTATGTGGTTTGCAGAACTGAAGAGTTTGGCCTTTGGTGCTGAGAATGCACAGGAATCGTGGCGGTTCTGGAGAATTTAATCTTAGAAATTGAGTTGTACAGAGAATACAAGTGATACTAAAATTGAAATTTGCTAAAGATTACTAGATATTAAGATACCACAAAGATTTATGGCAGAAGGATGAGAAAACAGGCATCCCTTACCTGAAATCCTATAAAATGATCCATTGCTTATCTAATTGGAATCCCCAAGATAGAATATAATGAGAATACTTATCCCATGAAAGTACTGCCAAAATAAGCATGGATCACAATGATGGCTCAATTGCCTAATTTTTTTTATCTACCTTTCAAATCCTACATAGAAGTAAAGATTTGGAAAATTTAATGGTCAAAGTGAACTCAACAACAGCTCCATACACATGGTTAACCTTCATAAGAAATCACTCAGCAAAGATCAAAAAGAAAACCATTGTTCTAAACTGGATTTATGCCATTCAGAATGAATGCTTTTCTTTATAAAGCAAACTTTGTGTTTATCCAAATCAACACCTACATAATCAGGTGCACATTCTAATATTCTAGCAAATATTCAAGTCTACCTACAAACATTCCCCTCCATATCTAACTTAATGTTCTATAAAAGTATACATGTATGACATTACAGAGAATATATTTTATAGAAAACAAAGGACCCAATGTGTGACCCTGGGAAGAATAAAATGAAGCACAGAAAAATGGGCCACAGTAACTAAAAATTTCATTTGAAGAGAATTTCTGAAACTAAAGATTTGAACCCAAGGACTTATAAATAGGTAGTGTTTTAGATAAAATAACTGAAATTTAAAGCTAAATATTTATAAATCTTAAGCTAAATGTTTGCAAACCGTCACAAATAAGACCAGAAATTTGTTTTAAATGTTTTGAGAGTTTGATAATATAAAATTTCCAAGTTTGTTATACATAATTCACATACATGCTTTACTACATAATTTACAATTTTGAGAAATGATAGTTTCTTGTAATTACCAATTCTCTACCATAACCTTGGCTTTTAAAAGTTATTGTTTGTAAACTTAAACTAATTCTTATATTGTACACTAATAACAATGTTCACTCTAAGGAGAACTTTTTGGAATGACCATGGTAAATTTGTTCTAGCCAAGATGTGACCCAAAGCCAATATGGGAAATTACATTTCACTTGGGTAATCTAGAAAGTGGTCAGAACTGGGTTAACTAATATAAACTAAGGTGCCGTTAGGTGAACAGAGAATCAGAAATATGCAAAGCCAACAGTAGAATGTCCTGTCATACCAGTTAGGTAAATATCACAAAGACAAAACTGGCAATAAGAGGAGCTTTTATCACAATGCTCCAGAGGACAAAATGATGTAGCAATCAAAGATGAAAGCAGGCAATACAAAAACTGCCTCTGAAGCAACTCTACTGACCCAAGAAGGGAATATTTTTACCAAAATCAAAATGTCCAGACAAGAGCCTTGACACTCTCAAATGTCTCTGATGGAAAGACAGGAAGAGATTTTTCTGCACATCAAATTAATATACATAACAATCTTCAAAGAAACATGTCAATGCATTGAGTCTCACGGAATAAATTTGAACTTTGGAACTTAATATGAATGTGCAAAAAAGATTTCCTTCCAGGAATGTTCAATGCAAGTGTTGATCAGCCATTATTCTAAATGCTAAAATAGTCAAAAAGACGATTGACTAATTATGGTAAAAGCATGGAATCCTAAGAAATACTCTTTTGAAACACTTAAGTGAATTATGTGTGTTCATGCACACATGAACATAAAGATAGCTGCCATATATAAGTTGAACAATAATGTATAACATGATATACACACCCATATTTATATAATGTGTGTATGTATGTGTGTATATATATATATATATATATACACACACATGTATATGTGTGCTTTGGCCTAAACATTGTTCCTCCAGAATTTACATGTTGAAACTTAATCCCCAACATGTTAGTAATTAAGATAAATTGCCCTTGTATAAGAAGTTAGAGGGATGGTGTTTGCCCCATCCACCCTGTGAAGACTCTGAGGGCACCATCCATGAGGACCAGGCTCTCACCAGACACTGGACACTGTCTAGACAAGACATTGATTTGATCTTGGACTCCACAGCCTTGAGAACTGTGAGTAATAAATTTTCGTTTATAAATTACTCAATCTAAGATATTTTGTTATAGCAGCCCAAATGGACTAATATAAAAGGCGATTCATGTGCAAAGATTACATACAGACTTTGTCTAAATCCAGATACAGATATGTACATATAATACAGAATAGATAGGTAGATAGTGCCTGAGAGATTACCCTATGGATGTCCTTTTTTTTGGGGGGGAGGCCCAGGTGAAGATTGAGTCAGGATCCAAAACTTCTAAGTTTGGTACCAAAATTAAATCCATTAAAGCTTTAACTTTTACACAAGATACTGTGGGAAAACAGATAAAGGGAAAATACTATGTACAGCATAGCAACATTTCATAACCATCATGAAATTTGTCATCTTGTCAAATTCTCTGTCACTGGCTTCTCTTTGTCTCTTGCCATCTCTTGTTCCCATCTTTCTTCATATTAGTCTTTACTTTTTTCTAAATAATTCTCATTCCCAGGAACAATGAATGTGAAGAAGTTTATTAACGAGTTCCTTGGAAAAATAAGTTTCAGTATATTTTCTTGTGTATGAATATATATATTGTTAAATTACATCATGATATTCACCAAGCTATCGATAGTAGTTGTGGTAGTTATTTCTGAGGAGTAAGGCAGAGACAAGGAAGATGCGTCGTCTGTGTTAATACACACCTGGCTTGATCAAATGCTTTATAATGAGTTTTTAAAATACTTTGTGTAAAATATTTTAATCTGTCTGTACTCATCTGGGCCACTTTTATGCTTCTTTCTGGTCTCCTATATTCAGTCTTACAACTTCTTATATATTCTTAACGAACCAGAATGATTATTTCAAAATGCAAAAATTATAATGTTGCACACACTTAAATCCCTAAATCAATTGGTTTCATATTAGGACGGAGTTCAGTTCTCTTAACAGAACTTACCGACTTATGAACTACTGTTCTCCTCTTTTCTCTGTAACCTCATCCCATTTACTATTCTTTTCGCATATTTTTATCTTAAAGAGATTTTCTTTCTTGTATAAAGTTTAATGATCTATTACCAAAACTTTTTTTTTTTTTTTTTTCTTCTTTCAAATTTCCCTACCTCCTGTGTGAATAACATCTATTTAATCTTCAGGACTATACTTCAATACCCCTTTTTCGATTAATTCTTTCCTAAACTCAAACGTCTCAGTTAAGTTCTCTCCAAATGTGTTTCTATAACACAATGAATTTTTGCTCTTACTGCACTGTTAGTTTTTTTTTCTATATGATGATAAACACCTTGAGAAGAGCCGTCGCATGTGCTTGATTCATTGCAGCATACAAAGTGCTTGGCACATAGCAGGTGTTAAATATGTTTAAATAATTTGGTAAGAGTACTCAGTATCTGCTCAAAATTTAGGTAGTAAATAACTAGATGTGCTGTCAGAAAAAAGAGGTAGCTTGTGTCAGACTGACCTTCTCACCAATAATGGATACCAACTTTGAAAAATACAAAAACATTTCTTTAGAAACATACTGGAACAACTAAGACACTCAGTACTGAAGAGATTAAGGCTCTAAAGAAAAAGAAGATATTAAAGAGAGCCCTATATTCATCACTGCTTTTTACCTCAGGACATCTCTTTTAAAAATCTGCTTTGAGGAGCATAGTTATGACAAAGTTGTGGTTTGGAGCATGGGAAAGTCTCACTGGGTTAAAAACTCAAAAGCTGGAGTCTGAAGCTACCAACGAAGCAAGAAAGATGGGAGCTAGGATTAGAGATAAATGACAAACGTTGAGTCCAATATTTTATAATTCTCTCTAAAGGCATTTGGGGATTCCTAAGGTACACATACACTGAGTAAGTGTTTAAAAGACAGCTGCTAAGAGACTAAAAATCTGAAAAAAGACTTTGGAAATACGATGTTTGTGAGACACAAAGTGTAAAATTCACCAAAGAAAAACATTCTTAAATTCTCTTCATGGAGAGCCTAGAATCATCTCAGGTACTGATGGGGCAAAGATAATTTGTCTGCCAGGAGAAAATTAAATTCTGTTCTGGAAAGATACAGTTGATCTTAATTATTTGAAGACTGTATATTTGCAAATTTGCTTACTCACTGAAATTCAGTAGGCATCAGAAATCAATACTTTTAAAGTCATTTATGGGCATGCACAAAGTGATGAAAAATTTGTTTTCCCAACACTTAATGTTCCCAGCTAAGGGAAATAAGTTACTATTCTGCTTTCGTTTCAGCTCTCATAATAAAAATAGGTCTCATTTTTGTGTTCTACATAGTGTCACTTTGTTGATTTCATTTTTTTAAATGAGCCCAAAGCATAGTGCTAAAGTGCTATCCAGTTTTCCTAAATACAAGAAGGCTATATTTCCCTTATGGAGAAAACACATGCATTAAATAAGCTACATTTAGACATGAGTTATATAGTGCTGTTGGCCATGAGTTTAATGAATCAATGTATGTTAAATAAGATGTTTTAAAACAAAAACACCTAAAAACAAGACTGATCAGTGAGAACGTTGTGACTAAAGATCCCACAAACCTCACATTGTGTTTTTCCTGGAATAATTGATTTTAATATCCTCTTGTTCAGTGTTTGCAGTGACTTGATAGAACGTAACTACTATAAATGAGAAATTACTGCACCGTGATTCAGAGCCACCAGTTATTTTATATGAAACAATGAGTATTTAAAAATTGGGAGTTGTGGCAGAAAAGGGGCAAACACAAAGTCAAAAGTACACAATGAAGCAAGACCCTCAAATAATCCAGATATTGCTTACCAGAAAACATAGTTTGTATTATGACTACTGAGTTTATCAGTTTCATAGTTTGTATTATGATTGACTTTATCAATTTATTGACTATCAATAATCGGGGAGAAATGCTAAAGATACTAAAAAAGTTGTAATCTCTGCATCTGGTAATTCTAACAATTCATAATACAGTAAAATTGACACCTAAGTCATAATTAGTGATACACATCCTTTGCTGGTTTCCCCACTCTCTATTTGTGTGTATGTCTGTGTGCACGTACTTTCAGTAGGCAGCTAGGCAAACATGCTGTGAAAGCTACATGTACGAAGGCCTTAAACATGTGTCAGTGACCAGTATCTACCGCCAAACACAGTCGTTACTGAAAATTCAGATAATTAGTCATCAGGTTTCATGTTGACCCAGATAATGCTGGGTGAACAAAGACGAGCTGTTTCACCAAGTCTTGACAAAATTGCCAATTTTTAAGAAAAAGTCATATCTTTATCTTAAGGCACTGAAAGTAAATTGTAAAACAAATACCAAGTACTGGAAAGAATATGAAAGAACTGAAACCGTCATATAGTTTTGGTGAGAATATGAATTGGTACATCCACTATGAATGAAAACTTCTTGTAGTACCTAAGAATTAATGCATCAACATTCTATAAACCAACTTTTCAATTCAAGTTGTATACCAAATATATTTTCTAATATATATAGAAAGACACTGAAAGATACACAAGAATATCCATAGAAGCAATGCTTTCATAATATCTAAAGAAAATAATCCAAATGTTAGAATGCAAAAGGAAGTTGGGGTTTATTCATACATGATACAAGGTGATTTCTATCATACAACATAATGTTATACAACAATGTGAAATAAAGAACTAGTGATTGTAACAGGGGAAGTCGCTCTTGTAGTATCTTTATAGGTCATTCCAGCATAACATCAGAAATTCAGAGACATTTAAAATTAAGATTTATACTCGCAGGTACAAGGAGGCACAACATACCACGTTAGGGAGTCATATAAGAAGACCTCCCAGGGAGTGGGCTCGTTGAAGCAGGTGGGAAGCGAAGGAGTGTGGAACCATGAGAAAGTGCCTGTATTGGGAGTCGGGTGAAAGACATGAAGGGATTTCTTGGTGCATGTGAATGTCACCAAGTCATAAGCAAGGGCAAAAAAGAGTGGTTATGGAAGAGAAGTCTTACACTAGCACACCTGGTTACATGAGCAGTGTTCACAGCCTGTTTGTGAGAATGTTAAGGCATCAGGTGTTGATAAATGCTGAGTGTATGATTGCTGAGAAATGCTATGTTAAAATATATTGTGTGCTAAGAACTATGGCAGGGTAAACCTAGCCATGACCCCAACTCCCCGCAAAGTGGAAAACTATTTGGGTATTGTAAAGTGGCAAGACAGTATATAA
This sequence comes from Alouatta palliata, assembly GCA_004027835.1. Classification (NCBI taxonomy): domain Eukaryota; kingdom Metazoa; phylum Chordata; class Mammalia; order Primates; family Atelidae; genus Alouatta; species Alouatta palliata. The sequence goes on along the minus strand of PVKV010004331.1, from coordinate 23,179 downwards.
ATATCATACACTTGTTAAAACAATCCTTTAAATGCGAGATCTGTGACCCTGCCCCTGTGGTTCCCTCATGGAGAATACTTTAGTTTGTTGTCGGTGGTAAGGGGACACAAGCTGCCTACCTGGTTAATTTTGTGTTGTGAGAAAATACTGAACATCGGTTAATAATCATCACCTGTTAAGAGAATAACTACATGGGTCAGGGTCTGCTCAAGGCCTTCAGCCCAGAATGCTGTCAGTTCCGAGGCTCTCAGCTCAGAAGGCTGTTGGCCCCCCAATAGTCCAACTTTGTTCTATTGGGGTGCCTGCTTCTCAATTTCTTCAGTGCTGCATGGGTGGGGGTCTGTACAGCCAAGCTGGTCTCGGTAATCAGAGAAAAATGAAGTTGTAGAAATGTATAATACAATGATTCATCAACATGATTAATTTACAATTACAAATGAAATCTAGACATAAGCATAGTATTTGAAAATGTATAAAAATGTATAGTGTCTAGTTATTAAGGTACTTGTTTCAAGGTATTTGTGATGGTTAATCTTGAATGTCAACTTGATTGCATTGAAGGATGCAAAGTATTGTTTCCGAGTGTGTTTGTGAGGGTACTGCCAAGGAGATTAACATTTGAGTCACTGTCTGGGAAAGGCAGACCCACACTCGATCTGGGTGGGCACCATCTAATCAGTTGCCCACTTGGCTAGAATAAAAGCAGGCATAAAAATGTAGAAGGACTAGACTGGCTGAGTCTCGGGGCCTTCATCTCCCTCTCTGCTGGCTGCTTCCTGCTCTCAAACATCAGACTCTAAGTTTTTCAGCTTTTGGACTCTTAGACCTACACCAGTGGGTTGCCAGGAGGTCTCTGGCGTTTGACCACAGCCAGAAGGCTGCATTGTCAGCTACCTACTTTTGAAGTTTTGAGACTCGAACTGGCTTCCTTGCTACTCATCTTGCAAAGGGCCTATTGTGGAATTTCAACTTGTGATCGTGTGAGTCAATATTACTTAATAAACTCCCTTTCACATGTACATCTATCCTATTAGTCCTGTACCTCTGGAGAACCCTGACTAATACAGCATTTGATAGTGAATTTAACACAGAATTGAAGTATTGAAAACTCTAAGAATTAAAAAAAATTAGGATGCTCAGACTAGTAAATGCAGGAAGGTCACACAACTCCTTAGACTAGAAAAAGGAGGAATGTGTGTGAGAGTCGGGCTGTTTCTGCTGATGTGCCTGCTGTAAGAACCACTGCCATGGTGGCTTCACAGGACTCCCAAACAACTGCTGGCACTACAGAAGCTTAGAATACCTCCTGCTATGTGTGCAGGGACAATGAGTGCTGAGTCTGGATTAACTGATGACATTACTTCTCGTACTGTTAAAACCATACTGCTCAGGCAGTCAGGTTCCCACACTTGCCCACCTCTCAGCTAGTGTTGCCTGAGACTCTACCAGTAACAGATATAAATTTTCTCCTTTCCTTCCAATTTTCAATATCCTCGCTGTGCTTCCCACTTGAAGAATTTAATCAGAAACCTGTCAGGGAAATCTCTTTAACCTCTAGCTCTCCGCAATACGGAGGAGAGGATACAGTGCAGAATTGAGGAGCAAGACAGCAGACAACTAGCCAGCATAGGCCATCCTTGTAGCCATTCAAGCTATATAAAGGGATTTAATACAGCATTAAAGGGCTGGAAAAACTGGGAAACAAAAGATAGTGAAATGAGATTATTTGGAGATTAATATAATAACTAAGGAAACTGTTTACTACCCTTGGGAAAGGAGAAGCAAAAGAGAAGGTGGTGTTACTGAGTGCCCTTAAGCACTGTGCTGCTGAGATTTTTGGAGCTGATGAACTGCATGTGAGATATAAGGAAATTTTGTCTCACCCAACTAGGAAGATGGAAGTGCCAGTCACTGAAATAAGCAATGCTAGGGAATCATAATCCTGTTTTGCAGAAATGCAAAAGTCTATATTTCCTTTCATGCCACGGTGGAACAGGAGCCTACAATTGTGGTAGAGGGGAACAAGACCAGGCAGCAAAGGTAAAGAAAGCTAACTGATGTACAACCTGTACAAGGAAAATATTTCTTATAAAAATTACAATACTAAACAGTTAACATTAATTAGATTACAACTAGAAAATCAATATTCTATAAAATTATGTTTACTTGAAATCTATATCCATTAGTTTCCAGAAATACAAATATTAACAAGTCTTAAAGTTATTTCAATGACAGTGCACATTCGTATCATGATAATACCAAACTTCATGTAGGTTGATGAGACCAATGTTTGATCTAGAGATTACAAACAGAACTAACATGGAAATGTAAATATAAATACTGCAGGTCAAGAGGTAATATGAGCTACTAAGTGGTTTCCTGGTTTCTCTCCTTGGGAGAGTAAATACCCTTGGATAATGCCTCAATTCAAATCATGCTTTTCAACAGGAAGCTCTGATTTAAATATTTAACAATCAGCAGTTTTTGAGTTCATCTGAATTATCCAAAAATACTTTTCTACTGATAAAAGACATTTTGAGAGTATGTCTGACTGATCTTATATGTCTTTCTGAACTATCGGTCAATGATATTGGGCACAGTTAATTGCAAAGAGAATTAGTTTCTTGCTCAAATTGTAGACTTGTCTATTTCTCCTTATAATTCCCTTCTGTCTGCTTTATTTAGGAAAGTATGCTGTTAACACAAAGTTACAATGTTTATATTCATTTGGTGAACTGAGTACTGTATTACATAGCAACATTGTCACTAATATTCATCTCTGAGTTTACTATAACTTTACTGTTTTTAAAAATACTTGATTTTCTCCATTTAAACCCTATCTCTCCTTATTTAGGTGTGTCTATTGTAAAATATGGATTTTATTTCTTAATCCAATTTTGCAATATGCATTTAATTGGCACATTTAGTTCATTTACATTTATTGAATTATACATATTTAGATTTTTACCACTATATTTTGTGCTCTTTAGTTTGCTATTTTTGTGTATTTTTCCTTGTATCCTATCTTAAAAATTTTTGATTGATTTCTCTATTTTTTGAACACTACTCAATTTGTATAATTGGTTATTGTATAATATTGGTTATTGATAACTTTAGAAGCATAATCTATCTTTGCAGTTACTGGTTGTACTGACAATATTAAGATTTACGTATTTTTCTTTCATTTTCTGTACTTAATTCTGGATATTTCTATTGAGATTATGAACTTCTTGAAATGCATCTGAGATTACTGGAAGTAAGAGTAGTGATAAATGTTTTTATCATTTTGAAAATACATGTTGTACCCTGATTCTGAAACAACCATAAGGTTATCTATACAACCTCAGATTGACAGTGATTTCCGCTTAACTTACAAGACATGTCTTCCATTTTGCTGTAGGTAAGTCTGTAGTCACTGTTTTTCATTGGTAGAGATTAACTGTCTTGTTATTTCAGGTGTTCTTTAAATATTCCTTTGTCTTTGATATTTTAAGCTTCATTATGAATGCTCATGTATCAGGCTGTTGTAACATTGCTGTAAAGAAATGCTTGAGACTGGATAATATCTAAAGAAAAGAGGTTTAATTGGTTCCAGGTTCTGTAGACATTATAAGAAACATGGTCCTGGCATTCTCTTGGATTCTGGGGAGGCCTCAAGAAGCTTTCGGTCATGACAAAAGGGAGCAGCAGGCACACTGGATAGCGAAAGCAGGAGCAAGAGAAAGGGAGGGAGGGGGAGGGAGGTGCCACGCACTTCTAAAGGAACAGATTTCAGGAGAATTTACTATCGGGAAGACAGTACCAAACTATGAGTGATCACCCCACGATCCAAACACCTCCCACCAGGCCCCACCTCCAGCACAGGGGATTACAATTGAACATGAGATCGACAAATATCCAAACTATCACTAATCCTTTTCCTGTCTTTTGATTTTTTTGTAGTTTCAAATTTAATTAAAAATCTGTATGATACTATTTTCTATTCTGTGTTTCAAATTCTTTACATCCTCCTCCCTGCTTCCACCTCTATCTCCATTCTGGGTTAATATTTCAGACTTATTTTTCAATTCAGTTATTCTTTCAATTGTCCATAATCTACTTTTAAACTGCTTGTATTTTTGTATTTTAATCTCTAATTATTTAGAAAATTTAATAATTTGTGCCTATTTTTGGCATGGAATGGCTTTTTTTTTTTTTTTTTTGGCTCATATGCAAAATCATGAAAAGTTGAAATGTCACTCAGGAATTCAAGGAAGATTTGAATGAATAGAAAGATAGACCTCATTCTGTGACATAAAAATTCCTATCATAAAGACAAATTGTTCTCAATCTATGAACTTAATGAGATACCCAATAGGATTCTCAGAATTGACAGAGTATTAAATCAGCTTATATCTAAAGATTATATGGAAAATAAAGTCAAAAGTCAAGAATAACAAAAATGTGGGGGAAAAATCTGAATAATCAGGGGAGACTAGCTCTGTTAGATTTAAATCTCCTATAGCTTTAGCTATTCAACCAGTATTACATGACTATAAAAATATACAGATTATTATCTGAAAAAAGGTCCAAATGGATCAAAGGTTTAAATATAAAAGATAAAATCTCAACAAAATAGAAAAGGTGACAATAATTTTATATTATCCAGATACATTTCAAGTAGTATGAACAGATATTTTGAAAAACAGTTGCCACACTTCACTATCTAAAAATCTTTTCTCCTCGCCCCAACTGCAAATATTCCACAAACCAAGATTTAAAAATTGGTATGCTTTTAAATTCAGTTTATATCACAGAAAATTATTTGATACATATTAGGAGCTCCTAAAATTCAATAAATCTATAATCTACATTTTAAAGTTTTCAAAATTTATAAAGAAAAAATGCTCAATTTCATTTATAAAAGTACATCAAACTTACGGTAAACCACATTTTACACATTAGTATTGCAAATCTCCAAAAGGTTAGATAACACTAAGTGCTAAATATGCCCAGGAATAGGCATACCTTATTGATAAAATGAGCACATCACATAGGGCGTGCAAGTGTTTTTTTTCCCCAATAGCTATCACATTTTTAAATGCATATTTTTATTTTTGACACAGGATTCTACGTGCAAGAATTTTCTTTGATAAATTCAAATTTGTGTGAAATGATTGTTTGCAAGGATATTCATTGCAGTGCCTTCAATACTAGCAAAATATTTTTAAAACCCCAGCTATAAAGATGCTATGCCTAAAATCATATAGCTATAGAATAGAATGCAATTCAGCTGTTGAAGAGATACTGTCGGCTCTATGTGCAAAAACCTTTCAGATATAGTATATCTAAAAGGCAATGTAAATTAGAATGTACATATTGAATAACTGATTTTTAAAAAGTATATGCATTGGTGTCTACAAAAAGGATAGTCATAACAGTAGTTGCATTCATAAATAAAAACTGGCTTAAGAACAGGGGTAGGACGGAAACTTACATTCTGCTGTTTAACCTTTTATGTTTTATAACATGCAGCACATACTGTTTTCAAAAAACTATCAGATGACATTTCTGGACATTAAGATGTCCTTTTTATCTCAACAGGCAAAGTACTTAGAGGCTGCCATTTAATGTTGATCAACATTCAGACAATGAAATTATACCTGGCTTCACAATAAAATTCAAATACCCTAAACACAAAGAATTTTGTGCCAAACAGCCCTTGGGAACCATGCAGAAAATGTGTTCTTAAATTTTCATGGAAATAATCATATCTTTAAAATACTAAACCTAATATGGTCTTAGTCTTAAGTTGGACTCGAGATTTGCATTTCTGTGGAGTTGGTGTATACTTAGTATTCAATGTGTGCAGCAGAATGAAAGATAGCCACCTGCTGTGCACTTCTTTGTTTGCTTTCTCACAAATTTTCCTGTTTTTTTTTTTTTGTTTGTTTGTTTAAACAAATCAGTTTTCCTCTTAAAAAAAAAAAAAAAAAAAAAAAAAAAAGGCTTTCTGTCTTTGCGTATTACAAGCTAGTCGAATATATACCTAGACCTGTTGGTGTTAAACTTAGTCACTCCATTCTGTTAAGAGTAAAGACAAACTGAAGGAAACAGATCGTGGAGAAAAACTGATTCCTGAATTCTGTGTTTAAACACCTAAATCTAGCTGTGCTTGAAGCCAGAATGCCCCTGGAACTGTTCAGGTAGCCATACCAATGAAGTTCTCTTGTTAAAAATAACTTGTTGCATTTTTCTTAAAAACAAAAATTTGACTAACACAGGACAGCATTTTTACTACTTTTTACAAGTATAATTTTCATAAACATTATTTATATAAAAAAATACTATTTATAATTGTTCGCTCAACGTTTATCAGTCCTGTTATGTTATAAACGCCATGCAGGCATGGATAATGTCTGCCTTGTTTACTGATCTCCAGTTTCCAGCAGAAGGTCTGGTTCATAGCAGGAACCCAAAATAACTCAAAGGTTAAATCCATTTCTAATAAATATTAAAATGCTTAGAGAAGGCCGGGGGCGGTGGCTCACGTCTGTAATCCCAGCACTTTGGGAGGCCGAGGCGGGTGGATCACGAGGTCAAGAGATCGAGACCATCCTGGTCAACATGGTGAAACCCCGTCTCTACTAAAAATACAAAAAATTAGCTGGGCATGGTGGCACGTGCCTGTAGTCCCAGCTACTTGGGAGGCTGAGGCAGGAGAATTGCTTGAACCCA
>PVKV010004331.1:0-16362 GCA_004027835.1 Alouatta palliata | reverse complement strand
GAAGAGCGGAAACTCTGTCTCAAAAAAAAAAAAAAAAAAAAAAAAAAAATGCTTAGAGAAGTACACAAGTAACAGTGAGGGTAAATTGACTTACTTGTTTTTTGGTTGCTATTTAGCTTAATATCCAATATAAAGACCAGCACCTGAAGTCAAGTGTCCAGCCATTGTTAGATTTTCTGTTCAAGCCAAATAGTTTGGGTTTCATTTTTAGTAAGGAATAGTAAACCCAAGATTAACAATTGCAAGTGAGCTTTCAATATTACTCTGGGAGATCATTGTTCTATAGCACTAATTTAAAAATAAATACTACATGTGCTTTCACAATGTGTTTTGAAATTCCAGTAAAAAGTGTGTAATTCTGGTATTTTTCTTAAATACTTAGAAACTGTACCCACCATAATAAACCCACAAAATTGCATTTATCCCTTAATGTTTGTCTAAGCTCTCATCACATGAATAGCAATAATAGGTATTTGAAAACTCAGTTTTCTTCAGTTATATACACATTTGGTTTAACTTTTTAAGTTGTGATTTGTATCAGCGAGGAAGTGTCATGTTGTTTGTACTAGAGTTTTCAGAGCTTATTTTAAATAAATTGGGCCTGAACTTACACCTGTTGGGGTGCGGTACAGAAGCAAATGATTATTAAAGGTATTCAACATAGAAAGATTTCTATGCAATTTGCTTTTATTTTCAAAATATAAATTCTCTATGGCTGACCTTTGTATTCTTCAAATGAATTTGAATAATAGAACTCATTTCATCAGATTATTCAAGTTTTTATCACCTGCTACAACAAAACCATAGAACAAAAGCTCATTATCAAAATATAATTCCAGCATTAGTATCACTAGAATTTTAGAACTTTTATGATACACTGCTGTTGAAGTTGAATGCAGATTTTTTTTATATAAGTAGACACAAATATGTTACAATGAAACATTAGCCAAGAGCAGGCTGAATCTCAAACATCTACAAAATTTTTAAAAAATAGCTGTATGCTATCTGTATTTTACTAGTTTTCTTGGGCTATATAAGAAATTATCATACCTTCGATGACTAAAACCAAAGAATTTAATTTTCTTACTGTTTTGGAGACTTGAAGTCTGAAATGCAGGTGTCGGTACAGCCATGATCTTTGTAAAAACTCCAACGGAGGATTCTTCTTTGCCTCTTCCTAGTGCTGCTTACATTCCTTGGTATTGTTTGGCTGGCAGCTGCATCACTCCAATCTCCGCCTAGGTCTTCACATGACCTTCTTCCTTGGGTCTGTGTTCCAACTGTCCATTTCTAATGAGAACACTGGTGATACTGCATTATGGGCCCATTCTAATCCAGTATGACCTCAACCTAACATGATTACATACGCAAGACCCCCATTCCCAAATAACACATTTATAAGTTTGAGAGGGCTGAACTTCAGGGCCTACAATTGAACCCAGTACACTACTTAATGATGCGAAACTTGTTTATATTAACAGTAGCCTAAGTGTACAGTATTTAGAAAGTCTGCATACTGACAATAACATCTTTGGCCTTCTCATTCACTTAGTACTCACTGACTCACCCAGAGCAACTTTCATTCTTGAAGCTCCATATGTGATAAGTACGCCATACAAGAGTTCCATTTTCTTTTCCGTATTTTGATGATACCCTTTCTATGTTTAATATGTTTAAATATACAAATATCATGGTGTTACAATTGCCTACGGTATTCAGTATAGTAAAATGTTGTTCAAGTTTGTAGTCTTAGAGCAATAGACTATATACCATATAGCCTAGGTGTGTAGTAGGATATTCTACCTAGGTTTGTGTAAGTACACTCTATGGTGTTTGCACAACGATGAAGTTGTCCAAAGATGTATTTCTCAGAACGTATCTCCATCACTAAGCAATACATGACTTTACCACATTTTGTTTATCCATTAATCTGTTGATGGAAACTTGAATTTTTTCCACCTTTTGGCTATTGGACACACTGTTGTATGAATATCAGTTTGAATTCCAGTCTCCAATTCTTTTGGTTATGCACATAGGAGTGAAATTGCTGGATTATATAGTAATTCTATATTTGATTTTTTGAGGAATCATTAAACTGTTTTCCACAATGGTTACATCATTTTACATTTCCATCAGCAATTTATGAAAGTTCCACTATCTCCACATCCCTGACTATACTTATTTTTCCGTTTCTTGTTGTTGTTGTTGGTATAGGCATCCTCATAGGTGTGAAGCAGTATGTATCTCATTGCAGTTTCAATTTGTATTTCCTCGATGACTAGTGTATTTTCTTGCGCTTATTGTATTAAAGTCCTATGTCTATCTTTTAAATTGTTGAATTGTAGACATTCTGTATCTATTCTGAATATTAAACCTTTACAAGATACATGCCTTGCAAATACTTTCTTCCATTCAGGTTGTCTTTTTGCCTTGTTGATAATCCACTTGAATGTGCAAAAATGTTTAACTTCAAAGTTATTTAATTTGTTCTACTGTTGGTTATGCTTCTGATGTCATATCTAAGAATCTATTGACAAAGGACATGAAGACTTAACCTTATGTTTTCCTAAGAGTTTTGTGGTTTTAGTTACTTATAAGTAATTAAAGTGTGTACAAACACTAATTAAAAATAGATTAAGGGGTTCAACTAAATCTTTTGTCGGTAGAAGTCCAGTTGTTTCAACACCATTTGATAGGAATATTCTTCATTCAATGGATTGGCCACCTTAAAAGGCAATTGGCCACACATGTGTTGATTTATTTCTGGACTGTAAATTCTATTTTGTTGTCCTATATATCTTTATAGATCAATATGTAGACATCTGCCTGTCCCACAGTGTTTTGGTTATTGTAGCTTTGTAGTAAATTTTGAAATAGGAAAGTATGAGTATTCCAACTGTTATTTTTAATCTTGTTTTTGTTATTTGGGGTCCCTTGTACTTCCGTATGAATTTAAGAATGAGCATTTTCATTTACACAAAAGGCTGATAGAATTTTGGTAAGGATTGCATTGAAGATGTAGATCACTTTGGATAGTATTGACAATTTAGACATATTGAGTCTTCTTACTCTTAAACATGGAATGTCTTCTTATTTAAGCCTTCTTTCATTTATTTCATCAATGTTTTGTGGTTATCAGTGACATGTGTTTTGCCTTCTTGGTTGAATTTGCTTTTAGGTTTTCTTTTAGATGGAACTGTAAATGAAATTTCTTAATTTCCTTTTTCATTGTTCATTGTAGTACATAAAAGAAAAACTGATTTTCATGTGTTGATATCGTATTGATACTTTGCTAAATTTATTCATTAGCTCTTAGCTTTCTGTGGAGTTTTTGATTTCCTATGAACACGTATCTGCAAGTATATGTAGTTTTACTTTTTCCTCCCCAATTTGGGTATCTTTTATTTTCATTGCCTAATTTCTCTTGATTGAACTTCCAGAACAATGAGGAATAGCAGTGGAGAAATTGGACATCTTTGTCTTTTTTTCTGATCTTAGAGGGAAATCTGTCTTGTGTTATTTAGTGTAATGTTACCTATGGGTTTATAAATATTCTGTCATGTTTTCTTAAGAGTTTTCTTGTATTCCTGATTTTGTTGAGTATTTTATCAAGAACAGGTGTTGGCTTATCTTAAGATCTTTTCTGCATAAATTGAGAATATGAACTTTTTCCCTTTTATATACTAGTAATTTGGTATATTACATTGACTCATTTTCTTGGTATATTACATTGACTGATTCCTGGGATAAATCCTACTTCACCATGGTATATAACCTATTCAAACACTGTTGAATTCAGTTTCTAGTATTTTGTTGAGGATGTTTCCATCTATGGTCACAAGGAATATTTGTAATTTTCTTTTTATATTATGTCTTTAACTGGATTTAACATCAAGGTAATTCCTCATTACATGAAATAGATGTTCCCTCTTCTAATTTTTGGAAAAGTTTGAAAAGTTATGTTAATTTTTAAAAACATTTGGTGGAATTCACTGGTGAAACTGGCCCTGAACATTTTTCTGTTAGGTTTTTTTTTTTTTTTTTTTTTGATTACAGAACTGTAAGAAATATTGAATTAGTAAAGATTTTGTTTTCTTGAGTCAGTATAGGTAATGTGTGTTTCTACTAATTTGTTCACTTTAGTTCATACAATTTATTGGCATGCTATTGTTCATAGAATTCTTACTTTGTTTTTGTAAGGTCTGTAGTAATGTCCCCATTTTCATTCCCAATTTTGGTTAATTGTGTACACAAACACTTTTAAAGAAATTTTCGTTCTATCCTATCTAGAAAATAGTTATGCAATTTAAAAATTTTATCATTCAACACAAATGTCTAACATTTTTACCCTAATTTCAATGTCAGAAGCCTATGCTAAGGAAATAATTGGAAACTTGCACATTTATTGAAAAAGATGCTTACTCCAGAATTCTTCAAAATATTTACAATCCATCTAAATTCCCAGCCATAGGTCCTAAATAAGACTATCACATCTTCATACAATGAAATATAAGATAAAAATCTAGCACCATATTTAATGTTTACTGAAATGGAAATGCTCAAAATATAGCAATTTTTTAACGATTTAAAATATCTAAAGTATGAAGCTATTCCTAAATTATGAAACATGCTACAGGACTTGGATTCTTCTGATTCCCCTTGGTCTTACCATCATAGAACTCTGGAGTGTGGATGAGCTTAATGTCTGACTTTAAATACTCTAGCTCAGAGAAAATAACTGAGTAAACTGAAATATTGCATTATTACAGGCTTGGATTTGGATGCTAGTCATGGTATTATAAATTGGCTAACCTATTTCGGCTTGTGTTTGCTGAATTTGTATATTAGGCTGTAGGGAGCACAGTTTACAGTATTTTCCCAAGTTTTCATAATTATGTGTTCCTGTGAATTTGGCCAGCCTTACTCCTTCAAGAACAGTCTAAATTGAAATTGTGTATTTATTAGTAAAAAGTGTGACTTTGTTTTTTGCTGTTTAAGTGATTTAAAACACTTAATTGTTGACATTTTCAGAATTTACTATGCCCTGAGGCCTAATAGAATCTAGCAAGATTATGATAAATAGAAACATAAAATTATCTAATTATGGTGCATGTTTAAAAAAAACACAAAATTAGGTTCTGTCTATATCGCATCAATGCCAGTGAAGCTTGAAATGACTGATCAGTGCCACTCTTGCCTCAGGCCCCACAAAGCCACGTGGCAGTTGGGTTATATCTTCCACCATGAGGAGAGAGAGAATGATACTTAATCTGACCACTCCTGCTCTGCCGAAGCAGCCCTAACCCCGTTCATTCCCAGGGACCCTCGCTACATAAACAGATGTTTAAAAAAGTGAACTTCCTTCCAAATACATAAAACCTAGAGGATGTCTTTGCAGAAATAATTTAGTTTTATTCTGCTAATGAAGTTATTTTAAACTTTTAAAAAATGAGTCCCACAAAAATACTAGTAAAAGTGCTGCTAGTACTATGAATACTGCTGTTAATAGAATAAAAAGGCAAACCTTTAAAATGATAAAGGACTAAATTATTTGTCTGCCAGATACTGCCACTACCAAGCAACAAAACTGCCTGCTGGTTTTCAATTGCAGATCAAAACTGATCAAAGAATGAGCTACAGACAACTCTTTAGGAAACATCAGCACTCGTACCTACAACTTCTACAAGGCTGTGCAATGGTTCTTATGAACTCTTTAATAGAAATCCTGCCTTATATTGATGACACACTGCCTTAATGTAAGGTCATGCCTTACTAATATACTCAAGTCAAAGGCCAAGGAAGAATGACTATAACTTTATTGAATTTTCCAAAAAAAATGCAGGTTCAATATTTTATGGCATAACAATGGGTTCAAGTATTGGGAGGGATAACTGAAGGGCAGGGATAACTGAAGGGCGACCACAGAGGTGATAGTGAAAACAGGTACTAATAGCATTAGAACTTCGAAACATATTTATTTCCCTTAATAGAAATAAATTCCTCATTCAAAGAAAGAGCTCTTTAAGTCCAGGCTATGGGAATTCAAATATATTCTAAGGCATTGGGAGAACTGTGTTCATGCCCTGACTATAACCTTAGGCCATTTACTTACTTCAGTATTGTTTGCTATACTCGCTGCATAGAAATTTACAAGGTTCACATGAGAAATCCCACTGTAAAGTATAAAGACCAAAACATCTTCCCTCTTGATGTTTCTGAATGCTCAGCTCACCATGAGGGTGATTGTCTGGCAACTGTGGCCTTTCTAAGTGATATGTAGGAGCTGAGCAGTTGCTTAACCTATTGCTTTATAAATGGCTTCAAGTCTTCCAACCCTGAACGGTATCAGTTCAGTAAATTCCTACCAATGTGGGCAAAGAATCAAGCTTAAATGACAAACCTACATGAGCCCCTATAATTTAAAGGAAAGGAAGCACTAATTCTTGAGACTTACATGATTGTCATTATTCCAAGCAATTCTCACCCTGAAAGGCCATTGTTTTTATATCCATTTTACAATTGAGGAATTCAATCTCTCAAGAGTTAAATATGCCTAAGGTCACATTTTCTATGTACAAGACCCTAGATTCATACACAGCACTATATATACTGTTGCTCATAACACACATATTCATTGCCAACCCCAAATGACGTTACTATAACAAAGATAATGGTTTTAAATCAGCAAAAGAGCTGGCTTTTTAAAATACTAGGAGCTAAGTATTTCAATACTAGTATAAAGTCTATTTTACAGATGAGAAATCAAAAGCTAAAAATCAAGAAATTTAGTTATGCTCTCTTAGCCAGCACATAACCCAAATCCAGATCTGCTGACCATGCTGATATGTGGTAGTGTGTTTCTGACTCATTTTTACAATTCTTCCATTATAGTAAATTTTCATTAAATGCTGACTCTTTTCATTCCTTTGTCATATGATGTCATTTTTTCCTTGGCAAGAGAAGAGTTATCTTAAGTGTCCAAACAATCATTCACAAAAGATATTGACCCTTCTCTCTCAAAGATTTTGCTAGCATAAGAATTGGGCAATATAACTTTGTTCACTATTTTGTTGTGTTTATATATGGCTTTTTAAAAATATATAAGCATATTGAAACCTAAAAATTTTAAAACCATTTTAATATTGAGAACAAAAACATTTATTGGCAGCTTTGGGGTAGGTTAGACAGCCAAAGTGTGCCTTAAATATAGGTTGAAGCTATATGTGTACTTAGTAAAAGAAACAAAGCTAATAGAGATAATTATTCTGTTAACTAGAATTGAAAGTTATTTGATATCATCTATCTACTTATGTTGTGTGTTGTATATGCTTCTCAAGTCTGGGTTTTGACTACAACTTTTATTGCTCACTTTATTTAAATTTGTTCAGTTTATTCAAATATTCTTTGAGTGCATGTGCAGTTACTTTATGACTTAAAATGTTATAAAATGGTAAAGTAAGATAATCTGGTCTTTATATAAATCGGGCTTTATTGATGTTGGTAGAATAATTGAGAGATTTAAAAAGGCAAACTATAAAGCAAAAGGAAAGAAAAATACAAATCTGCTCTGTTGTCATTTATCAGTGGGTCACAATTAACCTCATTGGCAGTCTTTCTTGAAATTATACACCAGTTCCAAGTATGTGTGTTTCCTTTTCTTGCAAACATATTTCTACATGCCCTTTGCCACTCAAAGGGAAAGTATTTTCTTATTTATAAACAAAATCTATGTGGAAATTGGAACTTAAACACACTGAGGGAAAAGCTAATTAAAAATCTCACTTTAGACTGCATTTAGATCATGATAAAAGGTTGTGTGGAATGGGACTGTGGAAGGTAAGCACTTATCAGAATCTGGAGAAATCCTAGTTTAACTATACAAACAAGATTGCTGGGCTAAACAGTGTTTAAATGAAATCGGTTGAAAGTCATGTATAGTTTCAATAATACCTAACTGATAAACATTTACCAACACAATGTGATACTTTGTAGTTGGAAGAGAGCAAGTCATTACAGTCAAAGAATAGCATTTGCAAAGTTAAGGGCATATGTGTTCTGGGAAGAAAAACTGCTGTAGATAGAGCATGTTTGCTGCACAGGGTTCAAAGCAAGGTGCCATGGCTTATTTGACTGCAAAGGTAGCTTTATAAACCTATCTGACAGCCCTATTACACTGTGAGCAACTTGAGGGAAAAAGCGGTCATATTCATAACTGTGAAGCTAGAAAACCATGGTACATCATAGAAACCCAGTTAACATCTACAGAAAGGAAAGAATTAAGCAAACTAATCCGTGTAGGGTCTCTTACCTCTTGATAAAAAGCATACTTTTCTGCAAACAATTGATACCAAGATTATTTGACAAGAGAATACATTGATCCAACTCTGGCTACAGTTTGGAGGAGTGTTGTAGAGACAGAAAAAGTACTTTGAAACTCATTCCAACATTTTTTTTAAATTAGGTTTCAAGACGATGGGAGGGGGGTAAAAATTTAAAAATTAAGGAAATATTACAAATATTACAAGGCTAAATTTTGCACTACGTGTAGCTTTTTAGACAATGAGAAACACTAAAATGACAGACTCCCCAATATGCCCTATGAAAATCTTTTTAAAGTGAAAAGTTTGTATTTCCAATTACCCACACTCTGAAGGCTCCCAAGCTGTTCACTCTCATAATCCCAATACTAATTTATTTTTAGGCCTTTCTCCATGTTCCCATCCATACAGTCAATTTGTTTGGTTTCTTTTTATTGCCTTGTAACCAATACCACTACCCCATAGTTTTCCCAACTATGCCTCTCATTTGAGCTCATGTAAAAAAAAAAAAAAAAAAAAACCGAGAAGGAAGGATGCAAAGGAAGGATGCAAAGGTCTTTTTTCATTAAATAGGGTAAAAATGGCTTGTAAAAGTGGTGTTTGGAAGTGGAAGCTTTAGTTTTAAAAACATAAAACAATTTGTGAGTGCATTTGTATGTGGTAGTGGTAGAGAAGGAAGAAGGGCTGTAAGAACAAAATGAATTGAAAAAAAATGGACAATGCATTAATCTCCCAGGTCATATGGGTCACAGGCCAAGAAAAGAATTGCTGATCTTTTTAATTATTTGACTTTAAAAAGTTTGGGTTCTAGGATCTAGCAGGGGAATATCTCAAGGTCATCTATAAAAGTGTAAAACAAAGGTATCTCTTGCTCTTAATAGAGACAAAAACAGATAAATAAAAAGAAAAGGGTCTTACAGAAAAGATCTTGAATTCCAGAACTGAGGCCGGCCACGGTGCTTACACCTGTAATCCCAGCACTTTGGGAGGCCAAGGCGGGCAGATCACGAAGTCAAGAGAGCAAGACCATCCTGGCCAACATGGTGAAACCACATATGTACTTAAAAATACAAAAATTAGCTGGGCCTGGTGGTACGGGGCTGTCATCCCAGCTACTCCGCAGGCTGAGGCAGGAGAATCGCTCGAACCCAGGAGGCGGAGGTTATAGTGAGCTGAGATGGTGCCACTGCACTTTAGCCTGGTAACAGCAAGACTTTGTCTCAAAAAAAAAAAAATAAATTCTAGAACTGATTTTTTTTTTTTTTATGATCCTAAAGGCCAAACTGTTTGGGACCAGCTATCTTAATGTCAGTTTATGACTCTATGACATATGAGTCCCAAAATAAGTATCGTGAAGAAAAAATATAAGGAAAAAGAAGACTGTTTATAAGAAAAAGTAGGGGGAGATAATGACAAAATTATATAATGAGAATACAATAGATGGTAAGTCATCGTTGTCTTTGTCATCCCTATCCTTGTCAACACCAAGAGCTTTACTAATACTGCCAAAAACTAGTAGGAAATGTAAAGGAAATTATATTTGTAAACTCAGAAACATAAAACACCTAGGAAGAAATAAATCATGAAATATACAACAGTATGGGAAGAATACTGGCAAACTAAACAGCAAAAAACAAGGCATAGCAAAGAGAGCCATATAGATTATCCCAAGTTTAAAGATTAAATATTATAAAAATATTGATCCTCTTCACATGAAGCTATAAATTGAATCCACTGTACTCCAAATACTGAATTTTCCTGGAGCCTGAAAAGTGATTTTACAGTTCCTTTGATATATGGAGGACACAAAAACAGCAATAAAGAACAACAAAAGCAGCAGCAGCATGGGAGAATGTTTTTCTTTACTGTAATTTATTTTTTAAAATAGGAATAGTTAAGGGCATATGGTTTCACCATATGAATTAAGATGGAATCAGAAGACAGCCTGTGCATGCATGTGTGCATGCATATACATCCTATATATCAAAACACACATCTTAGACTTGAGCACAGTATGAATTTAGAATGATTTAAGTGATGTTCCCAATAAGTACGTAAGAAGTTACTGAGTAAATGGTATTTAAATGATAAACTTATTTGTTAAAAATCTAGCAAACTAACAAACGTTATATTCTGATCTCATTCTCATGGTATTAGTTTACTAGGGTTACTTTTCCAGGGCAAAGTACCACAGACTAGGTGGTTCAAACGTGAGTAATGTATTTTCTGATGATTCTGGAGAGTAGCCATTCAAGGTCAGAATGTCAGCAGGGTTGATTTCTTCTGAGTTCTCTTTCCTGGGCTTGTAGACAGCCAACTATCTTCTCCCTGCGTCTTCACAGGGTCTTTTCTCTGCGGATGCCTGTGTCCTAATCTACTCTTATAAGAACACTAGTCCTGTCATATTAGGGCCTACCCTAATGACCTCATTTTACCTTTACTACCTCTTTAAAGGTCCTATCTCCAAATGCGGTCACGTTCTAACATAATGGATATTAGGACTTCAGCATATGAATGTTGGGAGCACATGATGATTCAGTGCATTATATTCATAAAATTCATTTCAAAAGAATGATTTTTTAAAACTAGAATGACTCTTTTGACCTCAATGCACAGGTTTCAGAGATTCTTTAAACTTCTTGAAGTTGTAGGAAAAATACGGAAATTTGTGCATATTTTTTACTGAAACATTTTGCCTTTCAAAAACCTTGTGAAAGAATCTATAAGTTTAGAACAGTAAACTAGAGGAACACTTAAATGATATTTATATAATATTGAAACAGGTAAAGGCTCTCTAAGCATAACAGCAAAAGCATACACCCTAAAGAAAAATATAGATGTGGTTCACTACATAAATATTAAACAATTTTTAAGGAGAAAGAAACTTAAAAGTAAAAGCCTAGGGGAAATAATTACTGCATAGATAGGAAGGAAGCATAAAATGGAGTTAAGTACATGGGTTTAAAATAGGCTAATATTAAAGCTATGTATCTTATCTGCTGCTGGCCATGTGACTTGCAACAGACTATTTTCCTCACTTTTAAATTTCTTCAGTTTAAAATAGATATTGCAATACTATCAAATAGGAATATCAAGAAGGTTATATTGGCTTATACTTGTAAAAAGTACAATGACTAGTACATAGAATTACATCAGTAAATACTTAAAAGGCAAGAATTTACATATTAATATAATTTTATAGTGTTCTTTTTAAGTAATGTACAAAATGTTTCAAAAGAAAAATTGGCATTGAACATGAACAGAAGAAAAATCCAGTAAAATAATGCAAATGATCAAAACCATCAAAAGCAATACACAACCTTACACTTAGAATAGTAAATAGGTCAGTCCGTGTGGTTTAGAAATTAATTCATATTGAACCTAGTTTATGCATTATTGTGTAATGCCTAGCATATAAGTACTGAATAAAAGTTTCTACTTTAATATAAAAATAACATTAAAACATCTGTAAAATTAAAAACATACATAAAACATATATAAACTTTAAAGAAAATGCATGAAGCAAATAACAAGGCAGAATTTAAAAGGAACTCTAACAAGCATAAATCAAGGCAGTAGAATGACTTATAACAATTCTAAATTAACATAGGTATATACATATTATTTACCTATATAAATTTGTGTGTATTTCAGCAAACTCAAAAATGTCAAATATAACATACCACAAAGAGAGGGGAAGGATAGTGGTAGGGGAAAGGAAAAACCAGCTGGAGTCAATTATGCATATAATTAAAATGCCTTAGTTTCATCGTTTAGAGTTTCATGTGTTTGAAAGTCCCCCTCCTGGGGAAGGTGAAGAACCTCACCTTTCTCGACCCTCATCTCTTTTCGTGACTCATTCTTTAAGGTTAACTGTGTCACTTGCAAATGTCCAGGCAGTCCACTCTCCCAGGCACCTCCACCCTTATGATAAACTCCTCCTTTGTGTGTTCAAAAACTGTCTTAGTTTGGTATGAGAAAAAAATCAATTGTCATATGTGAATGCACTTTAAAAGTACAAAATAATGGAATATTTAATCATAATAAACATGAAGGAGTGATTTCAAAAAAACTGACTGATTCTGTTCAATGACATGAACTCCTATAACTTGTTTGACCACAACCTTTTTTTTTGTTGTTTGTTTCACTCAATGTATTATTGTCACTCCACTTAAACATATATGGAGAATGCAGATGCCAGCTGTCTTTATCTGTTTGGGTTACAATAATAAAATGCTTTACTCTAGGTAATTTAAAAACAGTAGAAATGTATTGTTTACAGTTAGAGGCTGAAAGTACACCCTTAAGGTACCAGATAGATCATGTCACGTGCACCCACTATGTCCTCACATGTTAGAGAAGCAAAAGGGTTCCCTCAAACCTCTTTTACAAGATGACTAATTCTATTGATGAGGTCAGAGCCCTCTTGACCTTATTACTTCCTAAAGATTCCACCTCTTAATAATATCACAATGTGGAGCAAGTTTCAACATATGAATTTTAAAGGGCAGAGTTTGAGGTTGCCGTGGTAGGCTTCCATAAAGATATTATCAGTTCAGAAACCTCTGAAATTTCAACTGACAAAGATAATGACATGAAACTCCTAATACTCCTATACTAGAAGTGTTAATACTGAGTATGAATTGATAAAACATCATTATCTTTTGTGTTCAATCGATTAGAAGAAAAAATAAACTCTTAGAATAGGGATAGGAAATGGAAGAAAATGAAAGGGGAAACAAAATATGTGAACCCACATCACAATATTAAGAAAGTTATGATCTAAGCCTCTGATGCAGGAACACGGTAATTAAGAGTTGTCACTCACAGGTCATCAGAATGAGAAGGCGTCCTATACTGCTGTTGCTTCAGCAGGCCATCTACCTCCAAAGGTAGCTCTCACTCCAAGTTATGCCACTTTGCATTAGTACCTGTTTATTAATCAATGAGTTACAAAATGGACCATCTCATCCAGGAATTTAAGAAACAGATTTTTGTAATAAGGTTGGATCACTGTAAATATGGATGATATAAAGCACCCAGTAACAGAGCTCATTCTAAATTATTCATAAGGAACGTGCCTCCAGACTGCAGAAATATCCCATGTAAAAAGAGCCTGCATCAGCACACACCTGTCTTATTTTTATTTCCCACTTTGTCTTGACACGTTATGTACACTAAAGTATCTAAGATGACTAGGATTTGGTTGCTCGGCAGTTGCTAATATTACATCATTGAAATGAAAACTACATTAACTAGGTCTGTGACGTGCCCTGCATAAAGTGGAGATGGCAGAAAAGGTCCCCGAATACGTGTAACCCACATCTGGCTGTGACAAGGTACAAATTTCTTCTACAGTCTGAGTTGCATTACCTCAAGTGTTAACTTTCATGAGCTGAGAACTTTTTTTTAACTCACCAAATTAATTTTCTCAAACACTAAAGTGTGGTTGATAATATAAAAATCTCCTAATTATTTTTTCAGGTTTAATTTTGCCCTATTTACAGGCCATTTAGATAAAGCAAATTAAAGAGTCCATTTTTATTCTACTAAATTATATACTAGAATATAAATGAGAAATACTTTAGCCAAGTAGACAATTATGTATATCAAATATGTATTTGTGACTTTACATGCGTAAATACCTATATACCATATTGCCACTTTGCAAAATATATCTGAATTTATTCTTGGGTGGGCTCAAGAAGACATTTTGCTTTTAATTTCTCTACCAAGTAACAAATTGTATAGCTTCAGAATGTTGCTTACCATTACTGGTTTGGCCTTAGGGACAGTTACTTTATTACCTTTCTGAACCGTACTTCAAAAAAATTAATTGATGCTCTTAGCAGCCTCGTTCTGACAAAAACATATGATACTCAAATGTTAAACATGGAACCTCAGATGAAACTGTCAGGAAAAAGCTGAAAGTGGTTATTAATATGGCTTTTGATAAATATCTGCTCAGCTTCACACTGTGCCTCGTCTGTTTTCATCTTGGAAAGTAGTTAATCTGATTGATGAAGATCCTGGTTCAGATTGTCTCCCATGCTGAGTTTAATAACGGCACTTTTTTAAGAAAAATTATTTTCAAGTGAAGATGTTTGTGTCTTCTCATTTGACTGTTTTTCAGGAGTACAAATTTTAAGTGTTGTCCCTACCATTCCCTAAAATGGTAGGAGCTCCTTACTGTCGCACATCTCATAAGCACACAAATTGAGACTGGTTTCCATGCCATCACTCTTTGTAAAGTGAGATTTAATGGGAATGTTGTCAACGGCTAATGCTAACCCTCTAAGCACAAGCCCATCCAGACAAATCAGGCAGCCAGCACCAATGGGCTACAATACTTGGTTCATTATCATTACCTGGCATCTCCCATGAGGCCTGGTATTTTTTTCATCATAATTCCATCAAATAGTTCCATGTCTATATTAAACACAGTCACAGCAATAACTGGCACAATATGCCATGGCTGTGCTTCATGGTAGTCATGCTTCGTGGTGGAGCCACTTAAGTGCCCTCCACTCACCTTAATTAATAAGCATCCATGTACAACACACTTTCCATTTCAATAAGAAGGAATTTGGTATAAGAAGGTAGTTCAGACATTGATCTGATTGGAAGTATTCAAAGTCATTTTTCTTTTTTGGACTTTAGAATTTTATTTTTAATTTTTTTGCTTTACATTCCAGGATACATGTGCAGATGTGCAGAATGTGCATATTTGTTACATAGGTATATGTGTGCCATGGTATATAACTACACCTATCAAGCTGTCACTTAGATTTTTTACACCTTGCATGCATTAGTTATTTGTCCTACAAAGGTCAGTTGTCAACTATCGGTCAATGTCGTAGTAATTGGCCAGTGTGGCAAGTCAAGAAAAGAATGGAAACATTGTGTGTGTGGTGAATATGTTTATATGACATTATGATCAAATTATGAATTAGTGTTCAAATGAGAGAGAAAATGTCATGCTAAAATCCTTGTTCTTCTGGTAAATGGCCTACAATCATGCAGGCAATTATGTTCCTCTATGACTTCAACATTATAAATCCAGGGGAAAAGTTAACATTTGTCATTTTATTTGTAAAAGCAGACTTCAGTACCTTGTGCACCATGTAAAGATGTAACTTGGACTTTCAAGCTCTGGTAGCTGTGTATACTCTCATTAAATGGTACCTTCTCTGTATCGGTTACTAATGAGTTATAAAACACTTAGTTCATTGTCTTCAGTTATTTTCTGAATATCTAAGTACCCTGTATCTGTGTGTTTGAGTGTGTGAACATATATGTATGAATTTATAAAGTCTAAAACTGTGTGCAGCTTAAAGACTTCAGGAGTATTTCAGCCAACATTTAGTGAATAGGGCCAATATACACTGAATTGAAATGAACCTCATTTAGTTTTAAATGAAACTAACCTCATGTTAGTTTTAGCGTGGGAATTGGAGGCTTGAAAGCATGGGATGCTTTACCAAGGAAGAATGATTAAAGGGAATTACTTCATTACAGTGTGACTGCACAGAAAAGTTACAAAACAAATTTGACTTTTTGTGCTCACGGCTGAATGACATTTCGTCATTTAAGAATATCTACAGATACGCCTTTGATTTTTGCAAGGGATAAAAATCAGAGAAGCTTGATCTTGATGCTGCGAATTCTGTGTTAGCTCTTCTGCTTGGGAGGTCATGGCCACTGTTTTCAGTATTTTACCAGTACCTGGAGCAATCAAAGTATCATGTTATGAACAGAGATCAGTGGTACAATGTGTTAGAATTCAGCAGAACACAGTCCATGCTGATCTTAGTAACTATGGTGAAGGTGGTGCTTGGCCTGTTCTTTTTTTTTTTTTTTTTTTTTTTTTATATATACTTTTTATTGCATTTTAGGTTTGGGGGTACATGTGAAGAACATGCAAGATTGTTACATAGGTACACACATGGCAGTGTGATTTGCTGCCTTCCTCCCCATCACCTATATCTGGTATTTCTCCCCATGCTATCCCTCCCCAACTCCCCACCCCCTGCTGTCCCTCCCC
>PVKV010004330.1:94578-129728 GCA_004027835.1 Alouatta palliata | reverse complement strand
CCCGTCTCTACTAAAAATACAAAAATTAGCTGGGCATGGTGGCACGTGCCTGTAGTCCCAGCTACTCGGGAGGCTGAGGCAGGAGAATTGCTTGAACCCAGGAGGCGGAGGTTGCGGTGAGCCGAGATCGCGCCATTGCACTCCAGCCTGGGTAACAAGAGCGAAACTCCATCTCAAAAAAAAAAAAAAAAAAAAAAGAGGAAAAAAAAAAGTAGGCTATTCAACGTGGTTCACACCAGTAATCCCAGAACTTTGGGAGGATGAGGTGGGTGGATCACAAGATCAAGAGATTGAGACCATCCTGGCCAACATGGTGAAACCCTGTCTCTACTAAAAATACAAAAATTAGCTGGGTGTAGTGGTGCGCGCCTGTAGTCCCAGCTACTTGGGAGGTTGAGGCAGGAGAATCGCTTGAACCCAGGAGGCTGAGGTTGCAGTGAGACAAGATCGTGCCATTGCACACCAGCCTGGCAACGGAGCGAGACTCTGTCTCAAAAAAACAAAACAAAACGAAACAAAAACCAAAATGATTAACTCTGGTGTTTTTCTCTGTTCCTAGTCTTTTCCTTTTCATAGTAAGCCTCAATAAACCTTTCGTCTCAGGGGTTTCCACCTTATTCTCTGCAACGACCATACATACTATTCTCTGTATCTTCTGCAGTGCAGCTGCAGTTCGTACTCTCCTGAAATTTTAGACTTCCCATATCATCACTGACCTGTAATAACCAAATCCAATATGCTCTTCCCCCATGCTTCATCTCCACCTAACTCAACTTCATAGTGTGTGACAATGATGACGAACAGTAGAGTTTCGAGATCCTCTTCTCTTGACTTTGAACCACTACCTTGCCCTGGTCTTTGTTCTTCAAATTTTTCTGTGTTCTATTCTCTCAATTGCTATCGAAACAATGGCATCTTTCCAAACTCAGATGTAGGCTTTTTTCTTCCCCCAGCAGCTCTTCAGTGATTATTTTACAACTCACACCTTTCTATATTGGTTCTGAAACATTCAACTAAAGTCCTGACCTTTCCCACATGCCAGTTCTATATTTCCAATTCTATGCTAGGCCATATATCCTGTACACATATAAAACTCATACTAAAATTAAACTCTTCATAGTTTTGGCTCTACTCTCCCTCAAAATTCCATTTAAAACATACCATCATGTTGTTTACATTTTTCCTGTATCTTTATCTCCTATATTAATATTGGTTTTTATAACCTATCACCCAGACGATTGTTAGTTTTGGAAGAGTTTTCTGTTCCTCTAGGTATTCCCATCACACAGCCCAATCAATTCGACACATTACTTTCCATTTCCTCAAACACGCCACAAACACCTGTGGCTTCCTAATAATAAAATATAAAATTTAACATAGATTTCCATATTTATTATCTACCAGTAGGCTACAAAATAGTCTAAGTTATCTATTGCTTATGGTCTCCACATTGAAAAACTTCACTACCACTCAGATTTTCTTACAATGCCCACTAATAAATACACCAGATCTTGTCAAACTTCTCATTTTTTTCAAAGCATTGTTAAATTCCAAACACCTTTAAAGTATTCACCTAATATCTCTCTCTTCTGAACTCCTGAGCCAGTCATAATTAATATTTAATCATATAATTCCTTTGCATCTTTTTTTACTATGTATTATTATTCAGTTTTAATGTATTTGTTTTGGGTTTTCAATTACTTTATAAACTCAAAAAGGGACCTATTTCTTGTTCCTTTGAGAATTGAAACCGTCTACATCAACACATCTTACTGTTTACATTAACACAATTTGTTATTCAAATGTCTTCTTTGATAAAACTTTAATATTTCAGGAAATTCTTGCCAGGAAGCTGAAGTTGCAAATAACCATCTTTTTTTCAAGAACTTTCCAAAACCCATTTACCTGAAAAATAGACTGCTCAACTAAGGCTCACTAAATATGTCTTCTCAGAACAAAATGCAGCACAAATAAATGACTGTTTCCTATTCAAGAGCCTCTCCAAAGTACTCACATCCCTCAATTCACTATCCTAAACTCTTAATCACAAATTATATCCAACTCTAATCAAGCTCATTTACTGAAATACCTGTCAAACTACATCCCCCCAAAACCCTATAAGCATC
This sequence comes from Alouatta palliata, assembly GCA_004027835.1. Lineage (NCBI taxonomy): Eukaryota > Metazoa > Chordata > Mammalia > Primates > Atelidae > Alouatta > Alouatta palliata. The sequence goes on along the minus strand of PVKV010004330.1, from coordinate 127,602 downwards.
TCTTCTTTGCTTTTTTCTTTCCATATGCTGCTCACTTTCTGTGACAATAGTGATCTTTATATATATATATATTTTTTTTTATTGCATTTTAGGTTTTAGGGTACATATAGTGATCTTTTTAACCAAAGTAAGCAATTAACTTAGCCATACTTTAATAGGTTATTTTGCTGGAATTTTTGGCGAGCCACCATTCAAATGTTTATATTTTTCAAAGTATATAATATAGCCTGTATCCAGTAGAACATAACAAGAATTTTCATTTCCTTTAAGTTTTTGACTACATTTATGATATATTTATTTATTTACTTTTTTTTTTTTTGCTGTTGTGATGTTATTTAGAAATACAGCTGATGAAGACATCTGCCTTGACTAAAATTTGTTCAGTCTCCCCCGTCCACTTCACAACTAGTCCTGGGCCTTGGCATGCCTTTAACAAGAATCCTGTTGGGTCAGTTTAGTGATAATCCCCCCACCCTTGACATTTGATCAAATTCCTCAACCCCTATCCTTGAAATTTAAGTCTGTGGCTTACCTTTAGCAAAAACTGTGTTAGTTCAATTGACAAAGCAGGAGCATTGCCATCTTGAACATGCCCTCATTCTAAAATTCACCTTAATAATTAAAAAAAAAGGCCTACATCAAAAGGGCATCACAAGGTCAGCATGACCATAAACCACAAATAACATCTCCAACCAGAACCATTCCAAACTCCTCCCAGACAGGAGGCATGCCAGCCCCTAGATAACTCCCTCTGGCTGGGAAGATGCTAGCCCTGAGATAATTCCTCTCCAGGCCGGAAAGATGTCTGCCCCAAGATAACCTCCCCTCCTCCCAGAGACATTCCAACCCCCCCATAAACTTCTCCACAAACATAAACATTCCAAGCTTCTGATAAGCCCCTTCACCCTAAAACCGATATATAGTCTTATTCTGTAAGAGAAAGGGCTGCTGACGGAAATCAGCAAGGAGCACCTCTCAGGTTTTAACTGAAGGAAACCTATCTTTAACTGTCAGCTGTGTTTCTTGTTTCTTTCCTCCTTCTTTAACTTTTACACCAGTTTAGCAAGATTTCCCTTGCCTTGCATAGCTCCTGTTAGTAGTCCTGCATGCACTGACTGCTTTATTCTGCTCCTTGGCACTAAGTACCTCTAGCAATATTTGCTGTAGTTGCAGTTAAGTCTCTTTCCTACATTGCAACAGTTTTCTTGTTTGGTTTGGTATGGGGTTTCTGCTTGTTTGTTTTTTGAGACAGAGTCTCACTTTGCTGACTAGGCTGCAGTGCTGGAGTGCAGTGGCAGGATCTCAGCTCACTGCAACCTCCTACTCCCAGGCTCAAGTCATCCTCTGCCTCAGCCTTTGGAATAGCTGGGATTATGGTGTGAGCCAACACACCCAGCTAGTTTTTGTATTTCTAGTAGAAATGGGGTTTCACCCTATTGGCCAGGCTGGTCTCAAACTCATGACCACAAAGATCTGCCTGTCTTGGTCTCCCAAATTGCTGGGATTATGGATATAAACCACCACATCCCCACCTATTGTAATAGCTTTGAATAAAGTCTTCCTTAGTGTTTTAGTAAAATGCGATCTTGCAAATCTAAACTTTCATAATTTTACAGCATTATATTTAAATAATTTTTAATATATTTACATATATAAATTTAAACTTTGTATTGTTAATGGAAGAAATAAACTTTGCAAAATATTTTAAAGAGGTTTATTCTGAGCCAATATGAGTGACCACGACCCAGGGAACATTCTCAAGAAGTCTTCAGAAACATGCTCAAGGGAGTCAGGTTACAGTTTGGTTTTATTCATTTTAGGGAGATAGGAATTGTAGTTGAAACCACTGATATGGTTTAGTTATGTCCCCACCCAAATCTCATCTTGAATTGTAATCCCCATAATCCCCATGTATCATGGGAGGACCCCGGTAGTTGGTAATTGAATCACGGAGGCAGTTCCACCATGCTGTTCTCATGATAGTGAGTGAGTTCTCAAGAGATATGATGATTTTACAAGCCTCTGGCATTTCCCCTACTGGCACTCATTCTCTCTCCTGCTGCCCAGTGAAGATGTGCCTTCTGCCATGATTGTAAGTTTCCTGAGGCCTCCCTGGCCATACAGAACTATGAGTCAATTAAAGCTCTTTCCTTTATAAATAACCCAGTCTCACGTATTTCTTCACAGTGGCATGAGAATAGAATAATACAACCATAAATAAATACAGGGAAGGTATACATGGGTTAAGCCTGTAGAGGTGGGATATCTTAAAGTCTGGAAGGTTTACAGGTCATCAGTGGAGTAAAAAATTTTCTGATTGTAATTGGTTGAGGCAGTTAAACTTTGTCTAAAGATCTGAAGTCAGAAGATGCTTGAGTCAACATGAAGGAGGTTAGTGAAGGCCAAGGTTCTTCTTATGAAGATGAAGCCTCATAGGTAGCAACCTTCAGAGAGAATAAATGGTAAATGTCTCTTTTCAGACATTAAAGTTGTCTGACTCTCAGTTAACCTCCCCTAGATCTGGGAAAGGCTTGGGAAGGGAAAGTCCGGCTGCATTAACAGAGATTCTCTACAGATCCAAATTTTCTCTACAAAAGATAGCTTTGTGGGGCCATTTCAAAATATATCAAAAAATGTATTTGGGGATAAAATATTTTTATTTTCTTCAGGGTCTGCTATCTGTCCTGTGATGCTATATCAGAGTCAGTTTAGAAATTAAGCCAAATAGTACCAGGTTAATTAAAAAAAAAAATCCACTAGTTTTACAAGATTTTGTGGTTTGCAGGGTGTGACTTAATCTTTTCCTTGCATGGCCTTTTGTCTTGTTTATAAATTTGCCACAAAGAGACAGTTTTGTTCACCTTATGATCTCTATTTTAACCTGAATGCTGGTCAGTTGTGCTTAAATTCCAAAAGGAAGGAGATATAATGAAATATGTCTAACATCCCTTCCCATCATGGTCAAGAATTCAGGTTTCAGGTTTCTCTGGGGTCCCCTTGGCCAAGAGGGAGTGTGTTTGGTCTGTCAGGGAACTTAGGGTTTTATTTTTGGTTTACACTATACTAGATCAGGGGTCCATAAACTATAGCATTGGGCCAATCTGGCTTTCCAAGGCCTATTTTTGTAAAGAACACAGCTACATCTATTTATTGTTGATGGCTGCTTGTTCACTACAATGACATAGCTGAGTAGTTGCAACAGAGACCGTATTGCCCACAAAGCCTAAATTTTTACCCTCTGGTTCTTTAAATAAAAAGTTTGCTGGAATCTATGTTAGACTATTTATTGTTTGCCTGATTAAAAAACATATTTTTTCTTAGTATATTGATAAATGTTAATCACCAATCATTGCAATGTAACAGAAAGACTGTTCTTTTAGATTTCCAAAATAGCCATATACCCTAAACGGTATGGTTTTGTTTTACAACATGGCATGAGAAATACACATTTTTAAAAAAATTGAATCCAATTCCTGGTACATAAGATAAAGTTAGATATCCAAAATAAAAGCATTTACCTAAAAAGTAACCAGAATAAAGGTCATTTTCATTTAAAAGTCATCATAATTGTAAGTAATCATTATTAATTCTTGTGGATGTGCCAATCCTATGAATGGCACTTGCTGTGATAAAGAGCCTTTTTCAGGCTAGATAATGGAGCAGTTGATAGCCACTCAACTAAATGATGTTTTTCTGATTTGTAGCTAAAATGTGAATAGCAGCAATTTTCACATGATCATTTCATTCTTTGGATTATTTTCAAAAAGATTGCATAAGAGGAAAATAAAATCTCTCTCTAGAATTTTAAATATCTCTTCCCACCAGAAGGGTTGTTTGCATAATAGTAGCATAAGCACCAGCTTTAACTGATTCTTAACTTTCTTCAGTTAAAACTCTTACCAAAAGTTTCTTGACTTCATACTCATACACTCAACAATCTCCTTGAATGGTCCAGTCTATTGAAATCATCAGACAAAGGAAAGATGTAAGCAGATTCATGCCTTTTCTTCCACTTGAGCATCTCATATGAAATGAATATAAAGATTGGTGTGTTTATGTGATCCCAAAGATCTACACTGCAGTGATACATGCAGAAAATAGAGCTTGTTTTAAAGTAACTTCTAAATTGCAAAATATAGAGGATAAAAGAGGCTAGGCAAATGTCTAAATCACTTCTGTCTCCCTCTATTAATCTGTGTCAGCTATATTGTCACCATTTTTTCCCCATTCTGAAAAGAATAAACTGAGCTGATCTTAGTCTTTAGCTGTGCTTTAGGAGAATGGGAGATCACCAGCAATCCTATTTAAAATTAAAGTTTTTGAATTGTGGGGTTCCACTCCAGCAATACACCTCATTGTAACACTTCATTGCCCTGTAATGATTTGACTGTTGCTGTGAATAATAAACTCTTTTTGTCTCTAACCCAAATGCCTCAATTTTATATAGTCACACACACTTTGGCAGGCTAACTTGTTAATTTGCAAGCAGGGTGAAATCTTAGACCTCTCACCATTACTCGCTTAAAAGATGTCCTCCCTCCATTCCAAACACCTCCCTGCTTTCTCTTAAGGTTTTAATTTTAATTTCCATGCTACTAGTGAAATGACCTCAAATTGCATAGTGAAGTTTCATTAACTTAGTCATAAATCAAATAATCCTTCATCAAATTTGTAAATTAGAAACTCAGAATGAACTCTACACATTTAATTTATGCTTTGATTCCGCAACATTGACCGTCATTTAAAGCTCTGAATTCCCGTGTTTAAATATCTGTCAGCACAGCCTAACCATCCATCACTTAGCTATTTTATTATCTTGCTTGAATCTTTCACAGTCAGTCCAGAAACTTTAGTTAATATCCCTTGACTATTGACATTGTTCCATTGACAAACATGTTTACTCTCCAACATCTTTGATAAAGCTATGTCTTTCTTTTCAAGATGTGATGTCTTTCCATTAGTATTTCAGTTGAATGGACAGATGGATGTGTTACTAGTGCCAGTAAAACTTAAGCAAGTTTTCTTATGAAATATTTCTTATGAAAATATTTCTCTAGTCATTGTTAATATCAGCATATGAAAGAGGATAAAAAAAGACATATGGATCAAAGACAATATTTTACATTTTCTGATTTTAAAGTAATATGTATTCATTGCAGAAAACTTATGTAATGCAAACATGTCAAGGGAAAATAACTGACAATTTTAATGTGTTCCCTTATAAAACACATAGTTGCAATCGTGACATATCAAGGTTTAGATCAGACTTTATTCTCTTAGAATTACAGATTAGGCATTATACTCTGTTACTAAAAATTCACCGTTGGCTATTTCAAATGCTTAACATTCTCAATTAACATTATAGAAAGAAAAATAAATTGAAATATCACAACTGAAATATATAAAGAAAAAGTGGCTGTGTTTAAAATGTAGACAAAAGGAACATATTAATAGACGTTATAGTTCTAAACATAATTGCATAGAGTAGTACTAAAGAATTTTATTGTCTGGAAAACTACTTCATACATCTAAACAACAGATGCTGTGACTCTTCAAATGCATAATGGCATACCTTTATCAGTTTCTGCATATTTCAATTAAATCTCTAGAGAGAAGAATTGATCACTGCAAACCAAGTATATAATTAAAGCATAAAGTAAGATTTAATTAAATAGAAAATTGATTTAGTTGAATAAATTGGTAGCATTGCATTCATTTTAACAGAAACAACGATGAAAGAAGTGACAGAAGGAATAATTAAAATTCACATACTTAACAACAATCAGACCTGAAAATGAAGGGCAGGAATATAAAATACATGAAAATACTTACAAAGAAACAGTTATACAACAGTTACTAATATCAAAACACTAGCTAGTTCTAAGGCTAAGTTTAGTGGAAATGATGCAATAACTTTGGGCTATATATTGTTGTTTTTGTTTGGATAAAATCACTTTTCAACCATATGTAGGCTTTAAGTTTTATTTTTTGGCACAGTGTTAAAGTTTATAAGAAAAACTCATGATTAAGGAAAAATGCTGCTGAGCCAAAATTGTATAATGGACTTAATCATATTTGTTCTTATGCCTAGGATGTAACTAACCTAACTGTAAACAGCTATTATACAAGTTAATATTTTTAGAAGAAGGATGATCAGATAAGAATGCAAAGATAAGTCATTGTTACCGTTTCTATTTCAAGTAGAAGGTGGGAGAAAAGTAGGGCTATTCGTTTTCCAAGTATCAGAAACTCCAACCTGAATGAGATGAATTCCTGAGCTGGTTGACTGCATGTGGGGTTCATGCAGACATGCGTGACTTGATACAGATACTTCAGTGTTGTCATCAGGGGCATGAATAATAAATATCTTACCTTAGTTTTCTTTCAGATTACTCCATTCAGACAAGCTTTCTCTTCAGGTTCAAAAAATGACTATAGCATATGGAATCCCTACAGTCTCTCACTTTCAAGACAACATAAAAAAAATCAAGACTATATTTTCCAGGGTTCTCAGTAAGAGGCCCCTTGCTCTCACTGTCATAGATTGTCCAGGTACCTATTTTTGTGCCACACATTAATGGCATGCAGTATGCTGATTAGGCAGAGACCTAGATCACATGCCAGCTACTGCCAAGTATTGATTATGTGCTGGTTTTTAAGAAAGGAGAGTTGTTTTCTGGATGGTAGAAAATGATCAAAGTTAGCTGAGTGACACAGACAACAGATCTATTACACAATGAGTGTGCATTGATAATGACTATGTTTACTTACGGAGGGTTTTATTCATAATAAAACAATGCCTCTCAAAACTCATCATAAGTTGGTATTTCATAATGCAGTAAGTACAAGAAAATTGATTATATATGTACACATGTATGTGTGCACCTGTGTGTGTGTGGGAGGGCACTGGTGGCCAAAAAAAATGGGTCTGTGATAGGAAATATGTTTTAGAAATTGCTAAAATTCTGAGTGGGGTTTGCTGTTTGAGGTCCTGTCATCTACATAAGTCATGTTTCCCCTGGAGAAAAATGATTTTGTCTGAAATCTCAAGACATTTGATGCCCATTGGGGAAGCTTGCCAGGAGAAATGTGAACTTTTGCCAGGATGTGTAGTCAGAGATTTATTCTACTGAGAGGGGGAAAAACATGTTGGCAGCACATCAGTCTGACACTGCTGAGAAGATATAGATACATGCCCTGGGAGAATCACAAATCTCCATTAAAGTTTCAAGTCTCCTGTTGAGTTGTTAAGAGTAATCAGATTGGCCAAGGAGCAGGCTGAATTTACAAGTAAGTCTGCCAGTGAGGATAAACTCTAAACATACAATTTAATATGAATCAGTGTTAGGACAGGAATGCGGTGAGTACACTTTTTATTGCTGTGGTTGCTTTCCTCAACCCTACCTCACTTTTCATCATGATTAATCAAATTTTCCCTATCTAATATCATGGGCAATTTGAAAGTCCACTTCTTCCACGAATTATGAATTCCTCCCAAACAATATTAGTTTTACATACACAGACACACATGCATACCTATACACATACACACACATACATACATACAGATAGATAGAAGTATAAGGCAGTGAAAGAAGGAAGAAGGAGTATGTTTTAGAGTTTTGGGTTGAAAATCTGACTCTTCTATATTAAAGTATTTAATTTTGGAGTTAGTTATATTAGCTATCTGTAATTTACTTTTGTCATCTGAAGTAAATTTGTAAAACCCTACATGTCCCAAATAAGCTGTTTCAGTATCAAATACTATAATACATGTTAAAAATGAAGTATCTTACACAGAGTACATATCCAATAAAGTGATCTTGAGCAGGGTGGTGATGGAGGTAATGTAACTGACTACAATGATTTAGTGAGCATTTTTTTAATTCCCCACTCCACCTATATTTCATCCTTACTGTGATCAGATACTACCATTAACCATGCAAATGGCCATGTACTCTTTTTAGAAGAAAATATTCAAATTTCCTTATGTATCCTATTACTTAAAATGAGACTGAGTATACATTTCATATTTATGCATGAATTAGTATCTAAGTATTCCCATTTTGAGCATTTTGGGATTCATATATGCACTTGATGAGACAACAAAGCAAGAATAGAGTAAAATCCCAGAGGTTAATTGCCCACACGGTAATAAAAAGAAAAAATAAGAAGATATTAAGGTAGTAAGGCTATGATGAATGGAAGCCATCCCAGTATTATGAACTGATGAATTGATAACATGTGGTATATCATATAATAAAATTGGTATTTATATATCCATAAAGATAAATGAAGAAATGATACATGATACAAGAGGAATAAACCTTAAAAATATTAACATAACCGAAAGAAGCTAGCCAGAAAGATATGCCTATGGCATAATTCAATCTATCGGAAATGTTCAAATAGGAAAGTCCATAGAAACAGAAAGTAGGTTAATGATTGCTGAAGACTGGGGGTGAGGAGAATCAGAAATGACTATGTAATAGATTTCCCTTTGGAGATGATGAAGTCATTTTGGAAATGAACAGCAGTGATCGTTAGACAATTCTATGAATACACTAAAAACCAATGAATTGTACACTTTAAAAGGGTGAATCTCATAGCTGTTTTTATCACAGGGAGGAAAAATGGGTAACTAGGTGAGATAATGAATATGCTAATTTTTTACCCCATAATAATTACTTTACTATGTATGCAGATACATATAACCTTATAACATTATACTGCATAAATAGACACAATAAAATTATTTTAAAAAATTTAATGGTATATGATTTTATATCAGTAAATTTGTCATTTTTTTTTAAGTACATGAAAAAATAGTGACCTAAAAGGAAACAACTGAGGTGACCAAAGTTTAAAATACAAAACTTTAGATTTATTTGGCTGTAAAACCAAAACTTCTGGCGGAATATAAAACAAAACAATGTGCCATTTGCCTGGTATTTGTTTCAACTACTGCAAGTAAAGTTTAACTTTTTACCAACTTTGAAGCAAAAAGGATTTGTTCTTGTTTTATAGTTGCTATGTGTAATTCTTCTTCTTTAATTTGAATCTTCTCATCCTTACCTCTACTAATATAGAGCTCTACAAAGAGTATATATATTCTGAATAAATTGATAATATTAAATACATTAGTCATACAAAGGTAGTATGTTTATCTAATGAAGTATTTTTATCAATAGAAAGGAATGAAATGATGATACATAGTACAAGATAGATGAACTTTGAAAATATTAATCTGAAGGAAGACAGTCAAAAAGAGTGAATTACTTTATCAGTAAATTTTATATACTGCTTTTATAAAAGACCTCTGAGAATAAAGTTGACAAAATAATTGGCTCCAAAATGTTTCAAAGAGCTGGACGGAACCAGCGAGGTCATCTTGTCCAATAACTTTACTTCATCGATAATGAAGAAAGTCATCAAAAAAGCCTCACTGAACCCAATGAAGAATCAGCAACTAAAACTCCTGAATTAGGATTTCAAGTCCAGCCTGGTTGCTGGAATGCTGGTTATCTCTTAATGAATAAATGATGACTATTATATAGCTCCTTAAGCTTACCCTCCCTCTTACCTGTGTGTTCTTTTGCCTTTCTACTTAGCTTCAAGCTTTAAATAATTTACTTTATGAAGCAAATAGAGTCACTGTTAGATCATAATTAAGCCATAGTTGAGCAACTCTTTATTTATGGCATAAAGGGTCTTTCCTAATTCTGTTCTATGATAGACCTAGTTGATCCACAGTATATGTTGAAAGGGGCACATGAGTAATGGTGCTTCATCTCTTCTTTGGAGTGAACACACCTGAGGATAGAATTACCAGAAGCAAATGTGAAGCATGAAGGTGCTTAGATACTTTTGAACATATATTTTCTTTTCTTTTTTTTTTTTTTTTGAGACAGAGTCTCGTTCCATCGCCAGGCGCCAGACTGGAGTGCAATGGCACAATCTCGGCTCACTGCAACCTCCGCCTCCTGGGTTCGAGCAATTCTCCTGCCTCAGCCTCCTGAGCAGCTGGGATTACAGGCACGCGCCACCACGCCCAGCTAATTTTTTGCATTTTTAGTAGAGATGGGGTTTCACCATGTTGGCCAGGATGGTCTCAATCTCTTGACCTTGTGATCCGCCCGCCTCGGCCTCCCAAAGTGCTGGGATTACAGGCGTGAGCCACCGCGCCCAGCGTTGAACATATATTTTCATATTTTATGTTCTTAGACACAGTTTATGGCTGACATTTCTCATCTTACTAAAAGTACCCTGTGTTTTCTTAATTTTGTTACTTCTTGCCATCCCTATAATTGTTCTAATATTTAGTATCATATTTAATTCAAGCCACCTGTTTGCACAGACGGCAGCTTGCTCACTTTTATGCAAGAGCTAAAGATCTGGACCTAAAGAAACACAAGAGTTAAACTGTCGCTTTTCTTTGTTTCTCCAAGTTTAAAGTGGGTTAAAGAATCAGAGAGAACAGATGTCTCTCCTTAAGCATTTTATTTCACCATTTGTTTTCTCCCACAATTTTTTAGCAAACATGATATGAGATTCTTTGCACTGAACATTATGTTTCTGCTTCAGAAGGATGAGCTTTCCTGTTCTTCTTCCTAATAGGACACTTACTGTGCACATCATTAAGCAGATAAGAACCACAATCTGCAGATCCTGCCTCACTTCACCTGCATTTTAACTCCATAACATTTGCTTTTGAGCACAGCTGGAAGCACAAATATGATAAAAGGACAGATAGCTGTCTTCACAGATACAGATATGATATGATATAGAAAATCACCATTTTTGTTCCTATCGAAGTGTTCTGATAGAACAAACAAGTAACACTGTAACGAATACATTTTTTCAATCTCAACAAACTACTTGTTCAGTGCTTACCATGTCCCTAGGAAGGATGAAGGAGTAGGGGAAAAGGTACCTATAACCTAATCAGTAAGAAAAAAATAAAGTTATACAGTACATTAAAAGAAAACAGCCATTTCTTAACACCTACAATGGGAAGGACATTTTGTTAGACATTTATACTTATCTCATTTAATTCTCACATTAATGAACCTTTTTACATAAAGAAAATCGAACTCCAGGGAAGTTAATAAACTGGACTAACATCATACAATTAAGAGAAAAGGGGAGCCAGCATTCCAGTGGGGGGACAGACTTTAAATACAATTCGGAAGTGAAAGTTCCATAGCTGCCCCAGGGGATGCTGCTACTTGGTCTTCACCCTCTTCTAGCATTCACCCTACCTGGTTATGACCTGCAGTACCCAGAGGCCGTCATTGAAGGGGTAGCTCCCATCATTCCTTGCAGTACCAAAATTTGTTCTATTAGGGGAAATAACAGAGGTCTGAACATGGCAAATTCAGGTGTGTATGCATTCCTCCTCTGCAGAGTGTATGCTACTGCTTGTTTCAGCCCTGTCAGTGTCAGTTCACAAATGTGAGAAACCATGGTAGCAGCAGAACAGCATATGGCTAAAAGTGGAGCAAGTCTCTACTAGACTGATGCAGACCCAGTTTTGAACCTCAGCAATTATGGAGTGATGACTTTCAAAGGGTCAAAGAAGGCCATAAATTTGGAGCAAATTTGATTAAGTCCTTTTGGTCTTATGCGAGACCATATATTATTATATCAAAAATTTATATCTAGGTGTTTTTATTTAAAATTAAATATGTGTCTTTTTTCCTCATTTTTTACTTGTAGTAAATGGCACACAATATAAAATTTACTATTTATCACCTTAACCATCTCAAGTTTTCAATTGAATAATATTAAGTACATTCATACTGTTGGATAATCATTGCCATCATCTATCTCCAGAACCCCTTTCATCTTGCAAAACTGAAAATCTGTACCCATTAAACGATAACTCTTCGTTCATTACCCCACTTCTTGGAAACCATTATTTTACTTTCTGTGTCTATGATTTTGACTAACTACCTCATATAAATAAAGTCATACAGTGTTTGTCTACTTGCAACGGGCTTATTCCACTTAGCATACTGTGCTGAAGGTTCATCCCTGTTGTAGCATATGTCAGAATTTCCTTCCTTTCTAAGGATGAATAACATCCCATTGTATATATATACCACATTTTGATTATCCAATTCATCTATCAATGGCTGCTTCCACATTTTAGCTTTTGTGAATAATGCTGCTATGAATAGAGGTACATAAAATCTCTTTTGACCCTGCATTCAATTCATTTGGAGACTTACCCAGAAGAATAATTTTTATACAGTAATTTAATTACTGCATTCAATTTTGTGAGGAAATATCATATTGTTTTCCACAGCAGCTATATTTTTCATTCCCACCAACAGTGCATAAGACTTTCAGTTTCTCCACATCATCACCAAATATTATTTTACATTTACTTTCTTTTTGATAGTATGCGTCATAGTGTATAGTGCAAACATGTGGCATCAGATTGTGGCTTTAACTTGCATTTTCCTAATGATTAGTGACATTAAGCATCTCTTTATGTGATTATTGGATATTTGCATATCTCTTTGGAAAAAAATTCATGTAACTCCTTTGTCCATTTATTAATTATGCTGATGGTTTTGTTATTCTTGTTGAGTTGTAGGCATTTTCTATATGTTCTGGATATTAATCCCTTATTATAGATATGACTTGCAAATCTTCCAAATCTATGGATTACCTTACGGCTCTGTGGATGGTGTCTTTTGATGCACACTTGAAAAAAAATTTGTAAGTCCAATTTGTATATTTTTTCTTGTGGTGTCTATGCATTTGATGTCATATGCAAGACATATTGCCAAAGCCAATGTCTTGAGGCTTTTGTCCTTCTTTCTTCTAAAAGCTTTATTAGGTTTAACACTTACGTGATAGATTCACTTAGTTTTTAAACATGATTTTAGGTAACAATCCCATTCCATTTGATTGCATGTAGAGATACAATTTCCCAACATTTGTTGAAAATACTGCCCTTTCCCCACTGAGGTCTCAACACCCTTGTCAAAAATAATTTTTCCCAACAACATTTGTTGAAAACACTGTCCTTTCTCCATTGAAGTCTCAACACCCTTGTTGAAAATAATTTAACCACATATTTGAGAATTTATTTCTGGGCTCTTTGTTCTATTCCATTGGTCCATCTGTCTGTTGTTATGCCAATAGATGTAGATTGGCTCTTTGTTTCCTCCCAATCTCATTGAAATATAATCTCCAGTGTTGGAGGTGGGGCCTAGTGGAAGTTGACTGGATCACAGGGGTGGATCACTCATGAATGGCTTGGTGCGATCCTTTTGGTAATGAGTGAGTTCTCACTCTGAGTTCACATGAGATCTAGTTGTTTAAAAGAGTGTGGTACTTGCCCCCACTCTCATGCTCCTGCTCACCATGTGAGATGCCAGTTACCCTTTTGTCTTCTGCCATGATTGACAGCTTCCTGAGGCCTCACCAGAAGCCAAGTAGAGGCCAGCACCATGCTTCCTATACAGCCCATGGAACGTGAGTCAACTAAACCTCTTTTCCTTATAAAATACCCAGCCTCAGGTATTTCTTTATATGTATAATAGCAACACAAAAAAAGGGCTAACACACCAGCACCACATTGTTTTGCTTACTGTGGCTTTGCAGTAAATTTTGAAATCAGGAGGTGTGAGTTCACTGCTTTATTATTCTGTATTGAGGACTGTATTGATTATCTGAATACCTGAAGATTCTATATGAATTTTAGGATGGGTTTGTCTATTTATGCAAAAAATCATTGGGATTTTGATAAGGACTGCATTAATCTCTATAAATTGTTTTAGACATTATCGACATCTTAACAATATTGTCTCTCAATCCATGTATATGAAATATCTTTTCATTAATTGTATCTTTAAGTTTTTTCAGAAATGCTTTGTATCCTTTAGAATGCAAGACTTCTATCTCTTTAGGTAAGTAAATTCTTAAATATTTTATTCCTTTTGGTGCTTTTATAAATAGAGCTGTTTTCTTAATTTCATTTTTTGTGTTGTTAGTGTATCAAAACGTGATAAATTTTTGTGTATGGACTTTGTATTCTGTCACTTTGCTTATTTTTTAAATTAGTTCTAGCAAACTTTTTGGAAATCTTTAGAATTTTCTAAGTATAAGACCATATCATCTATAAACAGAAGTAATTTTACCTCTTTTTTTCCAGTTTCCATGGCTTTTATTTCTTTTTCTTGGGTAATTACCTTGATTAGAAATTCCAGAGCTATTTTGAATAAAATTGGCAAAAGTAAGCATCCTATCATTTCTCTGATCTTCAAGGAAAAATTTTCAGTAATTTCACCATTAAGAATGATGTGTTTTTTGGGTTTCTCATGGGTGGCTTAGATTATATTGAAATAGTTTCCTTTTATTCCTAGTTTGTTGAGAGTTTTCCTCATGAAAGGATATTAATTTTTGTTAAATGCTTTTTTTCTGTATCAATTGTGACTATCAGGTAATTTTTAATCCTTCATTCTGTTAATGTGGTGCAAGACATGATTGATTTTTATGTGTTAAACCATCCTAGCACAGGAATAATCCCAGTGGGTCATGGTGTATAATCTCTTAAACATGTTGCTAAATTCAGTTTGTTAGTATTTTGTTGAGGAGTTTTGTATCAGTGTTAATGCAATTTAGATGTTGTACTCTCTAAATTTCACACTGAATATCAATCCCCAATTTTGGAGTGGGGCTTGGTGAGAGGTGATTTGATTACAGGGGCAGGTTTCTTATGTATTATTTAGTGCCATATCCTTGGTGCTATCCTCATGACAGTGAGTTCTTGCAAGATCTGGCTATTTAAATATGTGTGGCATCTTACCCCTAACTCTCTTGCTTCCACTCTTGCCATATGATTCACTGGTTCTCTGTATTTGCTTGTTCTTGCATGCTATAAAGAAATACCTGAGACTGGATGATTTATAAAGAAAAGAGGTTTAATTGTCTTATAGTTTTATAGACTGTACAGAAATTATACTGGCTTCTACTTTTGGAGATGCCTCAGGAAGCTTACAATTCTGGCGGATGGCAAAGGGGAAGCAGGCATGTCTTACACAGCTGCAGAATGAGGGAAGGTGGTGAGGTACCACACGCTTTTAAACCATCAGATCTCACGAGAACTCACTCACTATCACAAAACAGCATGAAAAGGAAAATCCACTCTCTTGATCCAATCACCTCAAATCAGGCATCAGCTCCAGCACAGTGGATTATAATTCCACATGAGATTTGGGCATAGACACAGTTCCAAGCCATATTATTCAGCCCCTGGCACCTTCCAAATCTCATGTCTCTCTTACATTTCAAAATACAATCACACCTTCTTAAGAGTCACCCCCAGGTCTTAACTCACTCCAGTATTAACTTGAAGTCTTATCTAAGACAAAGGGAGTTCCTTTTGCATATGAGCTTGCAAAATCAAAAAGAAGTTAGTTACTTCCAAGATACAGTGTGGGTATAGGCGTTGGGTAAACATTCCCTTTCCAAAATGGAGAAATTGGCCAAAAGAAAGAGGCTATATGCTCTGTGTAAACCTGAAACCCAGAAAAGCAGATATTAAATCTTAACGCTCCAAAATAATGTTCTTTGACTCCCTGTCTCTCCCAGGTCACACCAATGCAAAAGGAGGGCTCCCAAAGCCTTGGGCAGCTCTGCTCCTGTGGTTTTCTAGGGTTTAGCCCCCATAGCTGCTCTCATGGGCTGGTGTTGAGTGCCTGTGGCTCTTCCAGGCTGAGGGTGAAAGTTACTGGTAGATCTACCATTCTGGAGTCTAAAGAATGGTGACCCTCTTCTCACAGCTCCACTAGACAGTGCACCAGTGGGGATTCTGTGTGGGGACTCCAACCTCACATTTTTCCTCCTCACCGCCCTGACAGAGGTTCTCCAGGAGGGCTCTACAGCAGCCTTCCGCCTGGACATCCAGACTTTTCCACATATTCTCTGAAATCTAGGCAGAGGCTTTCAAGACTCAACTTTGGCATTTTGTGCACCCACAGGCTTAACACCACTTAGAAGCCACCAAGACTTAACGGTTTGCATCCTCTGAAGCAGTGGCCTGAGCTGTACCTGAGCCTTGTTGAGCCATGGCTAGTGGTAAGGTGACTAGGATGCAGAAAGCAGTGTCTCAAGGTTGCACAGATCAGCGGGGCCCTGGACTTGGCCGTCAAAACCATTCAGACCTCCTAAGCCTCTGGGCCTGTGAGGGGAAGTACTGCCACGGAGGTCTCTGACATGCCTTCAAGGCCTCCCATTGTCTTGGCTATTGGCAATTGGCTCCTCATTATTTATGCAAATTTCTGCAGCCTGTTTGAATTCCTCCTCTGCAAATGGCTTTTCTTTTCTATCAAATGGCTAGACTGAACATTTCTAGCTAGGGTGGAGCAGAGTGAGATGTGGGAAGGAGTGTTCCAAGGCTGCACAGGGCAGTGGGGCCCTGAGCTTGTCCCATGAAACCATTTAGTCCTCCTAGGTCTCTGAGATTGTTATAGGAGTAGATGCCACAAATGTCTCTGAAATGCCTTAGAGGCTTCTTCCCCATTGTCTTGGCTATTAATAATTGGCTCCTCTTTACTTATGTAAATTTCTGCATCCTGCTTGACATCATTCCTGTCAAATGGGATTTTCTTTTCTATCACATGGCCAGGCTGCAAATTTTCTAATCTTTTACACTCTGTTTCTCTTTCAAATATAAGTTCCAGTTTCAGGTCATTTTTTGCTCACACATATGAACAAGGCTTTTAGAAGCAGCCTGGCCACATCTCGAATGCTTTGCTCTTTTGAAATTTCTTCTGAGAGATACCCTAATTCATTACTCTTAAGTTCAGAGTTCCTCAGATCCATAAGGCTGAGTTTCCAAGAAGTTCAAGTCGATATGGTCTATGAAGTCTTCTAATTTCTACCTCTGTGGGCTGAACCCATTAGAGCCTGGCTAAGAGGCCAGAGGACTCATGTCTTCTTCCCTTTTTTTCTTCTCATATGAATGCTTTCTTTTAGTTTTCAAACTTCTCAAAACAAAAAAGTTTTCTCTTAAACCTTGAGAAAAATCTTGGTGTCCAATTGCAATTTAAGAAACAATTTCCCTTTTGCAATTATGAACATTCAGTGAATAATAGAGTAGTGTGTGTTTATAATTATCATTGCCATTGCATAATGATCTGCCTGAGATCACAATATATAGGGATTGCTAGATATTGACAGGATTTAGTCATTTCTGAGTTAAAGGACATCGTGTCATCTCATAACACCATAAATGTTCACTCTACTTCCAATAGAATCTTCCACCCTAATACATACACACTAACACAATAGGAGTTCAAACGTTCCAGGTTTTAATTGAGCTTATATCCCATCAGTAAGATGCTTTCTTCCTTTCTTCCACAATAGCTTTATGAGGGAGTCAACAATAGACCAGACTCCAGTCACTGCAATTTAATGTACACACATGCCTTGGAGCTCTGTATCACAGGAATAAAAATAATGTTCTATATGGCACAAAAAAGTAGCCTATAACAGATACAGATGATGGGGAGGAAGGCAGCAAATCACACTGCCATGTGTGTACCTATGTAACAATCTTACATATTCTTCACATGTACCCCCAAACCTAAAATGCAATAAAAAGTATATATATTATTTAAAAAAAAGAGTAGCCTAAGCCAATATTAAATAGTTAATTTAGATTGATAAAAATCTTAAAACTCTAAGTAGTCATAAAGTTAGCTGATTTCTAGAGTGTTAATAAAACAGAAGCCTTTATGCTCCTACATATTCTCCATGGCAGTCAGCCAGACAGAGCCTTTGGAAGACAGAAAACTCATCCTGGAGCTATTGAAGTTTATTCCTGCCCATTCTGAAAAATTGGCTGATATTGATAATTGTTGTAAAAAGTTTACCCCATGAGTCTCACAGGCTGCCAAGAATGTAATTGGGCTGAAATAGAAGCCTGGTAAAAAGCTTGCATCTGGTTCTGAGTCAAGGAGCCCTCAGTCATTGACTAGCATCAAGGGAATCTTCTTTCATTTAGGGAAAACAGATGGAACAAATTGACTATAACAGAGTTCATCTGAAGGAACTGTCCTGGCTTGTCCCAATGATGGCAAGTTGAATAGGTTCTCAAATAAATAACAGAAACTAGTAGAAGTTGAGCTTACTAACCCTTGCCCAAATAAATCAAATCAGATTAATATTTATTAGGCATCTACTATGTATGAGGCATTATCCCATTCATGATTTTACCAAAATATTAAAATGATAATTCTGATCCCCTTTTTCTACTAGATAATGATAACAAGATACAATAAGTTATAATAATTAGGAAACTTTTCAGAACACTCTTAGGCCACATGTTCAATTATTATATTGATATGTGGTTTTAGTGAAAGTCATGGCATTTACATGCATTCTTAAGGTGGAAACTTGGCATATTCTACTGTCTGTAGGGGCTACAACTAACTTCCTGGATAGCTTCCAAATCTCCTCGTATGGTCTACTCAGAAGTCTAAAAGGCAAATACATGCCTTTTAGAAATTTGGTCAAGCATTTTGAATCTCTTAGATTTTCAATTCTACAACGATTGCTAAAAAAGAGTATCCAAATATCTCTGTACTCTGAAGCCACTGCAATACTGCAACAACAGAATTCCACAAGCATTTATTGTTTCAATACCCCTTAGGCACTAACTAGTCTATATACTTGAAACAAAGCAATAAATAGCACATTCTTCACCCGGTAAAGATGCACACAGTAGAATGGGGCAGGTAGGCAAGTAAAACTATTTCAATACAAAGAGAGGTGCTGTAATTAAGAGTAAAGATTTGTGCTGTTGAATAAAAGTAGCAATTAGGCACATGTGCTCTATGCTAGTCTGAATCAAGATCTGCTTTAAGTGTAAAATATACCCTGGATTTGAAACTTGGTATGAAAAATTTTTTTTTAAATCTCATTTTTTACATGGATCATATGTTGAAATGATATTTAGAATAAAACAACTGCAGAATAAATTTTACCTGTTTCTTTTTGATTTGGTAATATATCTACCTGAGAATTTTTTTAAAAAAATTGCATTGTATTTTTAGTTCATATTAGATTTCTGATGAACAGCCCTGGTACAGACCTCTTCAAAATTTGTTCTATCACTAGCTGTGAGACATTGGGTAAGTAACTTAATTTTCTTTGCCTTATTTTCTACATGCATAAAATAGGACTGATGATAATTATAGCTGTTTACTGAATAGAATTGTCAGGATGAGTAAATGATTTAAAACATGTAAAGAGTTATTAGTATTAAAGAAGTAAGCACAGAGCATGTAGGCACCTAAAATATTACAAAACACAGGCCAGGAGAATTAATCACAAGGAATGCTTTTTTATTTTTTAAATTTTATGGTTTAACAAAGTCTTGAAAAAATGTCAGGAAGCTTTTCTAGTGTAATCAGATAGGGAGAGTATTCCAAGAATAGAGAACAGTATAAGCAATGTCATTAAAACTTGAAAGAATCCTGGTCTGACTGGGTGGAGTGGCTCACACCTGTAATCCCAGCAATTTGGGAGGCTGAGGCGGTTGGATCACTTGAGCTCAGGAGCCTGAAACCAGCCTGGGCAACAGCGTGAGACCTTGTCTCCACTAACACAAATCAAAACAAACCAACAAAAATAGATTAGTCTGGCATGGTGGCACATGCCTGTGGTCCCAGCTACTCAGGAGGCTGAGGTGAGAGGACTGCTTGAGTCTGGGAGGTAGAGGCTGCAGTGACTGTGATCATGCCACTGTACTCCCACCTGTGTGACAGTGTGAGACCTTGTCTCAAAAAGAAAAAAAAGAAAGAAAAGAAAAAGAGAAAGAGAAAGAAGAAAAGAAGAGGAAGAATCCTGGTCCGTTTCAGGAACTCAAAGTGGTTTTCAAGACATATGAATGCAAACTACTTGGAAGCCAGTGGCAGAATGAGAGACCAGAGAGCTGAGTAAGGGCCAGTCACTGCACAGCCTTACACTGTTCTAAGGAATTTTTGGCATTAGGTCTCCCTATAAGACTAACTCTACTGTCCCGGGAGAGGCAAAGTCAATATACAAGAAGAAGAAATGAAATGAAGTGGGAATAAGTAGTCAGGTGTATTGCTGAAACACTGATACAAAGGTTGTCTGAAGAGCAAAGCATATTCTTTCTTTCTCCACTTAGCTGACTCTCAAGGTAGGATGCTTTTGAGTAGGTAGTCAGTTATCTTTTTCTATGGATTGAGTCTATTAAGCCAATAAGCCTCCAAACCTTGTATATGCTTAACAAATTTACTGTAATCTTGGTTATGAAAATAAATTTTGAATTTTAGAAATTGTACACTGTCCACCAAAATAAATATTAATGCTCAGATTCTATTATCATTACAGATAGACAACAACACTCACAAGATATTTATCACCTACAAGGACAAAATAGAGGTAGAGAGGAGACATACTCCCAGGCAAAAGAGAAAAAGTTGAAAAGCTCTTCTAGAAAGGTTCCCTTTGTCTTAGAGCGGTAGGTAGTTACAGTATTATGCCATGAGGGCAGTAAAATAATATGAAAGGTGGCTGTTCTGGAAGGAATATGGTGAAGTACATTGTAAATATAAGATGTATAACTGTTAGAAATGAAATAGACAAATATTTGTATATATTGTACATGCTAAATTTATGACAGAGTAACCTATGATGGTAAGCAAAAATCAATGACATCTGTACAAATTTTAACTTTTAATTAGAGAATCTTTTTGTTCTTTTCTTCTCTGGTAAGATTGCACTGTTTTGTCTTCAGTGTTTTTGTTTTTGGAGATGGGGTTTTGCTCTTTTTACCCAGGCTGGAGAGCAATGGCGTTATCTCGGCTCACTCAACCTCCTCCTCCTGGGTTCAAGCAATTCTCCTGCCTCAGCCTCCCAAGTAGCTGGGATTACCGGTATGCACCACCATGCCCAGCTAATTTTTGTATTTTTAGTAGAGATGGGGTTTCACCATGCTGGCCAGGCTGGTCTTGAACTCCTGACCTCAGGTGATCCACCCGCCTAGACTGCCCAAAGTGCTGGGATTACAGGCGTGAGCCACCACGCCAGGCCTGTCTCCAGTGTTTTAAACAGCTAGATACAATAGCAGATTGATTCAACATTCTACGAGATGGGAGGGCATATTCACAGTTGATAATATCATGATATGTACCCTAAATATTTCTTTGGAGTATGTCATTAGCAAACTTCTTAGAGTTTATCTATGTCCATTTCTTTGTCACATCCCACCTCAGTTTTGAATGAGGCAGTGAAGGCCAGCAGCATTTGCCCTTGTGTCAGGCAGGCAATTTATGTCATGGCAAAGTGTTGTCCCAAGCAGTGCTTTTGATGGCCCATATTTATCACTCATTCATGGCTTGAATTACAATATTCCTTTCATTCATGTCTTTTCTTTGTGTTGTATTTTTATATTTATTGTCCTTCAGGTTTAAAAATTAATGATGCAATCAAACTTGATTATGAAAATAATGAAATTCTAGCTAAGACACATACATTTTCTGATGAGCAAGAAATAAAAAGGAAAGAAAAATGTAAAAGTAAGTATATACTACATTCAATCATCTCTAATGTCATTTTAGGATCTAAACTCCTAGGAGTCTGTATTTTTACTATCCATACATTAAATTGCAAATCTAACTGAGACTGGGGGAGAATAGGATAGAAAACCAAATTTTGAGAAGAACAAGCAATACAGAGAAAAAAAATTATGCAGAAATGGCTTTGATGTTGGGACAGCAGATTGGAAAATGCTCACACAAACAGTGATGGAATGTGACAGAAGCTATCAAAACCCAAAAACCAAAACCCAAAACACAAACATTCCTATTGTGTCTCATCTGGACACAGTTTTTTTTCTCCTAGTCTGAACTGCAATTACAAATAATGGGCTTCAAACCCTCTCAACCAGTGCCCAGTGAGAAAGGCATGTTTATGCTTTCAAACATTTGGGTCATCTACTTGTTCATATGCTGTGATTTGATGGCCAGGTTTCTTTCGGTGCCATGAAATCCTGGGCCAAGATGAAGCTGGTTAAAGATGGTGCAGTGACAGAATGATGAACGAGGTTCACCACATCGACAGGTTGGGTGGCCCTCTTATGTTTTTGGCAACAGAAACAGTTTTACCAACATGTCTGCTCTGAAACACATTCTTCTTTAGTGTTTCAAAATCAAATAACCAACACCCAGAATCTAAAGGGGAAATCTCTTTTTTTCTTTATCATTAGAGACCTGAGTTCAACATTCTTGCTTTAGAACAGGGCAATTTATAGGTAAGGATTTTGATTGTTTGTTGTAACTAACCAAATTCATCTTTTGAAAATTTCTAATTAATAAGCCATTTTAGGGTACAAAGATTCTGTTTAGTGAGAGTTCTTCATCTTAAAACAAGATTTTCCACATTTCATTTAATAATTGAATTAATCCAGTGCATTCAAAATGCAATAAAATACACAGATTTTAACCAATGTCCACATTTTAAAGGAACTAGTCCTAATAGAACCTGGGGACACTAACTTTTTAAAAAGTAATTTCAATCTGTGATCGTAGAACCTCTGAGGGGATGTTTATCTTTGAGCAGACATAAAGTTAAAATCAAAAAGGTTTTAGTTGTAAAGAGGCGCCACCATCTAAATAACAGACCTTTAAAATGGATTACAGGCTAAAATCACAAAATGGAAAATGACAACCAGTAAATTTGTCATGTGGTTTCTTTCGCTCTCCCAGATAGCTTTGTACAGTGTTACACAAAATTTAATCAGCAACGTGAAACTAGATTAAACTTAATTTGAAATTTTATTTTAGTATAATTTCAATTTGAATACTTCTTTGGTCTCTCTTCATGCCCTTCTAAATAGTTTTAAATTCATAACTTTATATTTTACTTTCTTACTTTCTTTAGACACTAATGTTTATTTTCCATCAACCTTACTGCCATGTTGCTGAAGAACCTATGGAAGAACAACATAAGACCACTCAGCAGTTCTTCCTACCCATTCAGTGGCCTGAGAAGTGGGAGCTGAAGACCAGTCTTCTAGTGGCAGTCTGAGTACTCCAGTTTTCAGCAGAGTCCTGCTGAATAAGCACAGAGGGCGCTTGCAGACCTCAGACCAGTCTGCAACCTCAGGCTGAGTAACAGCAAACACAGGAGCCGGAGGAGGCCATAGCTTTTTTAGTAGCAGTCTGCTCTTCCTTTTTAATCTCTGCAGGATCTCTGTAGAAGTAGAGATCAGGCATGACCTCCCACGGATGTTCATGGGAGATGGTGCCACACATGGGCAGAATTCTCTGGGCCACCATGTACTACATCAGTCCCACTGATTCAGCTCCTTTGTTGCATGGGATGGCAATGTTCACATAGCACAGAGGAGAATCTGTGTAACACAGAGCAATATTAGGTAGGTTAACAAAAGATACCTCTGTGAGAGGCTGGTGGTCAGCTCCGGGATTATCAACCACCAGAAGCTGTGGCTCCTGAAAGGGTGCCAGTATCTGGTTAGTGAACATCCCAAGGGTGAAGCAACCAGCAACAGGAGTGGCTCCAGTGGCAGCAGCAAACTTTGGCACAGCCCTCTGGCCAGTATTCCTGGAGGATATAACACTGATATCAGTTTTCAATGGCAACATTCACATGAGCCGCCAGCAGAAGCTTTTCTTGGGTCCTCTTTAGCCTTAGTATGTAGATGACATCACATGTCCTTTTATAGATGTTCTGATCCATTTAGAAGTCAAGGTTGGTACTGCCTAAGTGGGTTGCTGCTGCAAGAAACTTGAGAACAGCCTCTTCCTTCATTTTCAGGACATCATAGGTTCCAGACATTGCAAAAGTTTCCCTTTAAGTTACAACAGGAATCCAGAACCATATTGCGGACACTTCTCAGGGTAACACAGAAAGCTCGGTTTTCTTTAGGAGAATGCTTAGGATAATCTTCATGATTCTCCTTACTCTTTCAGATTCCTTTAACAAAACTGTAGCATAGCACTCTAATAAAGCCATGATTCTGCTATCTTAGTTTGTTCGTAATCACTCTTGAACACAAAGTTATAAATTTTGCTTCACAAGGTCCTGCCTGTATGCAGAATGTTTTAAATAAGAAATATTCCACAGAAGTCAAAAGTCAACACTTTAAGTGTCATTATTCTAATAATACTTTTTGAAATTAATGCCAAATATCTTGTACTCTTAAGTTCATCATATTAAATTGCAGTCCAGGTAGCAGTTAAATCAACCTCACAGGAATAGTGAGCATCAGTCAATTTTCTCTTATTTCAGTGTCTCTTGTTTAATCTGTGGGTGTGTTTGTGGTTGTTGGGCATGTGTGCACATGTGCATGTATGTGTGCAAACATGCATGACTGTACAGGCATGCATTTATCATTTCTTTTTGTTGTCACACATGTTCCGATTTCTGCATTTCTTCTTCATTGCTCCCTTAAATTTTCCCCAGGCCTTCCACATTTCTGAAGAGAAAATTTAATCTTTTAGAACAGAGTTAAACAGAGTGCTTCATTCTTTCCTCCAAGAATCTGAGTTTTGTCTTTTGTTGAGGGTTAAGGACCTTCCCTGTCACCAAGAAGTACTTCTTTAAAGAACACCACACTATAATTCCCATATTAGACATTTCAAAGTAAATACTAAATGTTCTGAAAAGTCCCAGGTTGGAGATAGGGATACAGGGTTTCTCTGGGTTGATAATTCCACCTGAGTTTCTAAAGCATATATCTATCTATTAGTTTATAGAGATAGACTACAATTCAATCAGAGATTTATAGACAAACAGCTGGGTGATGTTGATAAAAAAATATTTTTACACTTTCACTTTTAAATCAGTAGATACATAAATAGTAAAAGTGAGTTCTTTTAAAATATAGTTAATGACAATTACCCATTACTAAATGGTTAATTATCATGTTTGAAAAGACAAAGTATGATGAAAGTTAATTCACTTGGGAAAACATAGTGTTTGACTCACGGCAAAATCTAAACTATAGATGTATCAACTAAGTGACAAAATGTTCTGCTTATTTTCCATTTTATTTTCCATTTTATTTTTATTATTTTTTGAGACGAAGTCTCACTGTGTTGCCCAGGCAGGAGTGCAGTGGCATGATCTTGGCTCACTGTAACCTCCACCTCCTGGGTTCAAGCAATTCTCCTGCCTCAGCATCCCGAGTAGCTGGAAATACAGACATACGCCACCACACCCAGCTAATTGTATTTTTAGTAGAGATGGGATTTTACCACGTTGGCCAAGCTGGTCTTGAACTCCTGACTTCAGGTGATATACTGCCTCAGTCTCCCAAAGTACTGGGATTACAGGTGTGAGCCACCAAGCCCAGCCTGTATTTTCCATTTTAACACATTTAACCTTTCCTCAAATCTTAATCCTTAATTTTCCACAGTTGGGCAAGGATATTCAATCTTGTCATTATTTTTTATATTCTTTACTTAGTATTTTGACACAGTTGCATTTTCCATTTTAATGCATTTAGCATTTCCTCAAATCTTAATCCTAATTTTCCATACTTGGGCAAGGATATTCAATATTGCCATTAATTCTTATATTCTGTATATAGTACGTTGACACAGTACACTTTATTTCTGTAGTTTCCCCCCCAGTGTGAAAAATATAGATTAAAATATCTACATTTTAATATAGATTAAATATATAATATTTAGTACTTACAAATATATAGTACAAATTTATACTTCCAAATATAAATATAGTAAATATAGTAGTTTCAAAGCCTACAAAATCTGTTTGTATTTTTAGTCATATTTTAATATGTATTTTATTCCAAGGTTGACATGCATAATAGGATAACTCTGTGTTGGCTCACGGCTGTAATTCCAGCACTTTGGGAGACCAAGGAGAGCGAATCACAAGGTTAGGAGATCAAGACTATCCTGGCTAACATGGTGAAACCCCAGTTCTACTAAAAATACAAAAAAAAAATTAGTCAGGTGTGGTGGCATGCACCTGTAGGCTCAGCTACTAGGAGGCTGAGGCAGGCAACTCGCTTGAACTCGGGAGGCGGAGGTTGCAGTGAGCTGAGATTGCGCCACTGCATTCCAGCCTGGGTGACAGAGCAAGACATTGTCTCAAAAAAAAAAAAAAAAGAATCAACAGCATTATTTGCAGAGCTAGAGGAGTTAACTGCTCAATTTATGAGTGCATATTAATACAACCTACAAAGTGTCAATGGCAATACTAAGTAACAGGAAAAATGTATTATAAGTGTTAAGCAATACATAGAAAACAGGTAAAAAGAAAATCGGAGATCCAAGATGGCCGATTAGCAGCAGCTCAGGATTGTAGCTTCCACTGAAAGCGCAGAGAGTGAGTGGACGCCACATTTTCAGACGAATTTTTATTGCCCACGGACCAAGAGATTTCCGGCGGAGGAACCCCACAGGTCACCAGAGTGACTCTTTTGGCCAGCGCGGCAGTTCTCAGTCCGGAGTATATGGGACTGAGTGCCCTTTTAGTTGCCATTTGGAGCTCTGGGAACGTAGAGTCTCCCACTCAGCTGATTGAAAAGTGGACTGAAGTGGGGAACCAGACCGGGAGATTCCCGGGCAGAAAAGCGCCACGAATCTTAACGCTGCTGTTTCAGCTGGTGTAGTGGGCTACTGCAGGGGAAGGCTGGTCCCCCCCCCAACAACAACAACAAAAAAACAGCAATTGGAACTGCTGAGGATTGAGAGTTTCACAGCAAGTATAGCTGAACCCGGAAGGGTCCAGCTCTGTGGGGGAGGGGTGTCCACCGAAGGAAAACTAAGAAACAGAAAAAACTTTACCACCAACAAGCTGGATGTCCACTCAGAGACCTACTCTGAAAGTCAGCAATTACACAGACGATAGGTGGATAAATCCACAAAGATGGGAAGAAACCAGCGCAAAAAGGCTGAAAACACCCAAAATCAGAATGCCTTTCCTCCTACAGAGGAATGCAGTTCCTCATCACCAATTGAACAAGACCTGATCGAAAATGAATGTGAGGAATCAACAGAATCAGGCTTCAGAAGGTGGATAATGTGAGCTAAAAGAACATGTTGTAGCCCAATGCAAGGAAACTAAGAACCTTGAAAAAAGGTTTGACGAAATGTTAACAAGAATGGACAATTTAGAGAGGAATATAAGTGAATTAATATAAGCTGAAAAGCACAATATGAGAACTTCGTGAAGTATGCACAAGTTTTAACAGTCGAATTGATCAAGCAGAAGAAAGGATTTCAGAGGTCGAAGACCAACTTAATGAAATAAAACGAGAAGACAAGATGAGAGAAAAAAGGGTAAAAAGGAATGAGCAAAGTCTCCAAGAAATATGGGACTATGTGAAAAGACTTGATCTACGTTTGATAGGTGTACCTGAATGTGATGAAGAGAATGAATCCAAGCTGGAAAATATTCTTCAGGATATTATCCAGGAAAACTTTCCCAACCTAGCGGAGCAGGACAATGCTCAACTCCAGGTAATACAGAGAACACCACAAAGATATTCCTCAAAAAGAGCAACCCCAAGGCACATAATCATTAGATTCACCAGGGTTGAAATGATGGAGAAAATACTAAGGGCAGCCAGAGAGAAAGGTCAGGTTACCCACAAGGGGAAGCCTATCAGACTCACAGCAGATCTCTCAGCAGAAACCCTACAAGCCAAAAGAGAGTGGGGGCCAATATTCAACATCCTTAAAGAAAAGAACTTTCAACCCAGAATTTCATATCCAGCCAAACTAAGTTTCATAAGTGAAGGAAAAAAAGTTTTTTACAGACAAGCAAGTACTCAGAGATTTCATTACCACCAGGCCTGCTTTACAAGAGCTTCTGAAAGAAGCACTGTATACAGAAAGGAACAACCAGTATCAGCCATTCCAAAAAACCCATCGGTAAGCTGCATCCAGACCCATCTCGCATGCAAAGATATACAGAGACTCAAAACAAAGGGATGGAGGAAGATTTGCCAACCAAATGGAGAGAAAAAAAAAAAAAAAAAAAAAAAAAAGCAGGAGTTGCAATTCTCGTCTCTGATAAAATAGACTTTAAAGAAATAGAAACCAAAAGAGATAAGAAGGACATTGTATAATGGTAGAGGGATCAATGTAATGGGAAGAGCTAACAATCCTAAGTCTATGCACGCCCAATATAGGAGCACCCAGATACATAGGGCAACTTCTTGGTGACTTACAAAGAGACTTGGACTCCCACACAATAACTTTAACACTACATTGTCAATATTGGACAGATCAATGAGACAGAAGGTTAACCAGGATACCCGGGACTTGAACTTAGACCTCGAACAAGTAAACTTAATAAACATTTACAGAACTCTCTACTCCAAACCCACAAAACATTCATTTTCTTCAGTAACACATCACATCTATTCTAAAAGTGACCACATGGTTGGCAGTAAATCACTCCCCAGCAATTGCATAGCATTTCATAGGTTTAAATGAAAAAAAAAAAAAGTAAGTTTTACTGGAATACATTATTCCATATACATAAAATATTAAAACATGAAAAACTGTATACATCATTATATTGTACTTATTCTCTATGTTACTGTCTTCAGTAAAAAAGTAAAACATAAAGGAAACAATAATCACTAAATTCCCTCTGGTGGATGTGGGAAGGAAATGAGATGAGAAGGACACAGGGAGTTTCAAGTTACTGGTAGTATTTATTTCATAAGCTCAGTGATGGATTCACAACTTCTCATTATATTAGTATTTAGAGCTTTTCTATGTTTTAAAATTTCATGGTAACTTCTAAAAAATGAGATTATAAAGAATTATACATGTTTATTGAATATACCTTGCCAAAGACACTGTGCCTGACATTACCAAGCTATCGAACACATGATCTAGTCATGGGTAAGACATTTGCAAAAATACATAATATCTAAAGCTCACAGATATCAGGCTGCATCATACAAGACTTGAGAAAGGGAGCCTCTAAACCCTATAGCCAAGTCCTGGAAAATTAATTCCATAAAACCTTAACAGTAGACTCAAATAATAGAGAGAAAAAGTATACTTAATCACCTCTCAATTCTCCATCCAGAGAAAAAAAAAAAAAAAAAAAGAAAATCAATTTCCTCTTTATCTTGTTGCTTTTTAAAAATCTTTTCTGCTCTAAGATGCTACCTAAAAATGTGTTGTTTCCAGGTAGATTGTGTTAGTGACTTGTTCTCATTAAGGCTACAGAAGAGGAACTAGACAATGGTATAATTAAACAGAAGACCTTAATTAAGGACAGTGGTAGGTAGGGACTTTTAGATTTGAAATTGTGGAAAATTAACTGTGAACTGAGTAAGTATGGATCTTAGATCAGGGGCACCCAGTCCCTGTACTTTGGAGAGTTCTCTCTCCCTCTTCCAGCTCACTCCTACTCATGTGGCAAGGACTCTATAAGGCCAAGGGAAGACCATAATTACCTACTGATATTATAACCTATCTGGAATCCATACCTATCCAGGACTCTAGATATTCCTCTCGGAGCCTTCCGCCAGTGTCTGTGAGAGTTCATTCCCTGGGTTTTTCCTCTTTGCAATGAATTGAGCCACCTATGTGGGTATCTTTGGGTCTGAGGAGTAGCATGCCCCAGTAGCAGGCTGGGGCATTCACATATGTTTGTTTGAAGCTTCCAAGATGCTAACAGGCTCGGGTGAAAAAAAAATCTGGGGTTAGACACAGGGCAGGTGTCAGGTGCTGGTTCTCCTATACCACTGATTTTTTTGCTGCAGAATTTTAAGGAGTCAGATGATTCTCAATTCAAACCTGGCTCTCTGGACCATTAAGAATATATTTTTTTCAAGGTAGAAGGATGGCATATACTTTTAAAGGCCTGTCAGATCAATTCATGAGTTAAATATTTAATGTAAAACTAAGAATCTTCATTTATATTCTTGTTCTAGCCCCAAAGACATTATGACTGGGACTGCTCTATCACATCACCCTTCACTAATGGAAACAGACACATTGTATGATTTGAATCATTTCAGGGTGATCTGGAATAGAGTTTGACTGGCAAAGTGGCCTGGAGGTCGAACAGTGAGGACCCTATAACAATTGAAGCCATGATTCAGGGAGCCTATGGCACCATCATGAACCACGAAGAGCTTGGGTAGTCAAGAAGGGTCCATCCATCTCTACTGGAGGCACAAGAGAGAGGCTATTCTGGAATCAAACAGTTTAGAAGCTCAGCCATTATGATCAACAAAGAGGACAGCGACTACAGGAATATAGGAGAAAAAAAAAAAAGATTGAGTCCACATTTGCCACAGGGCATCACAATGCAGGGATCTTATCTCAGCACTAAGAGGTTAGGAAATCAGCCCATCCCTCAGATGCCACTTGAGGGTGAGTAGGCAGAGAGGTACTGGTTGACAGACAGGATTTTTAACTGAGAGAGTCAGCACTGCCTAAAGGGATACTTTAATCTATAGTGTTATAGACTAATGTAAGATTAGAAGTAAATGAACCCAAATAAAGTATGATATTCCAATACTCGTCACATAAGAAAGACCTAATCTGTTAAAGAAAAAATAAATTACATTTTATATATTTGAGGTGAAGGATAAACAATTTTGTGGCACCACTACTTATGGACATATATGTGTTTATGTAACACTGTATATATTTAAAAAGCAGCTGGCAGTTTTCTGATTGTTTACCTATACTTCCTTCCATCCTAAAAACCTCAGAAACCTTTTCTTCAGCTATCTCTTCTGGATTTCACTGACGTTAAAAACTATACACATTTAAATTTTGAAAGCATCATAATTCAGCCTAAATAAATCACATAAAATATAAATAGCAGTCAGTAACTTTTCAAGGATTTGGTGTTTATCATATGTCAGATGCCAGGTTTGGCATAGGAACCTTAGAGATGAATCAGTCCTGGAAATGCTCTGTAAAGAACTCACAAGGGAATGCATATATAGAACTAGGATGCTGTGGTGGCATAAGGAATAACTGGTCATTTATCCCTCAGAGGAATGTGAGTAATTTCCAAATGCAGCTGATACTAGTGCAGGGTAGCTATTTCACTAGGTGACCCTGTCTGGGTAAGGCTATTCCAGATAGAGGAAATACATTAATAAAAAATATAGTCCGGGTGCAGTTGCTAACACCTATAATCCCAGCACTCTGTGAGGCTGAGATGGGTAGATTACCTGAGCTTAGAAGTTTGAGATCAGCTTGGGCAATGTGACAAAATCTCAACTCTACGAAAAACACAAACCAATTAGCCAGGCGTGGTGGCGTGTGCCTGTAGTCACGGCTTCTCGGGAGTCTAAGGTGGGAGGGTCGCTTGAGCCTGGGTGGCAAAGGTGATAACCTATTATGGTTTAGAATTCTGTACTAAATATTAAATAAACTATTAAATATGGTTCTGTAATTGCTATTGAAGACGTGGATAGGCTTCATATCATGAAGGGCCTTGTGTGTCATTACAAGGAATTCGGATTTGACCTTGTAGGCAATGGGAAATCAGTAAAAGATTAAACTTTTGGAGTTCACATAACCAATTTGATATTGTAGTGATCACATTTCTACAGCAGATATATTAATTGGAGAACAGCAAGGTTTTAAAGGGAACATGTAGAAGGGCAGTAGGCTAGGTTAAAGATAAATGGAGCCTGAATTAAGGTGGAAGCACCTTAGTAATTCCAGGGGAAGGGATCCAACAAGTGGCAAGGAGGTGGATTGATGGAACTGGAATACGGTTCATAGGTAAAGGACCAGGAAAAGGGAAGCACGGAGGAATTCTAGACCTCTGTCCTGTGTGACTGGTAAGTGATGGTATCATTCACAGAAGTTTGGAGAGCAGAAGATACAAGTTGGTGAGGAATAATAGGGAGTTCAACTTTGAACCTGTTAAGCTTGAGGCACCTGTGGATTGTTGAAATCCCAATTCTTTGGTAAAAAAAATAGTGAATTAAAGCGAGGTGTTAAAGTCTTAAAGTACTATTCAATTTCTCTACATTTTAATGGAATGAAAGACACTCCAAAGGCCAACAGGAAAGGGCATTTATTAAATAATGCCTTTAGTTTATGTGGGTGAAAGAGAAAGAGACAGAGAGAAACAGCAAGCCTGGAATTAACTCTATACTCAGTAATTATTCCACAACCAGAACATCAGAGCAAAGGGAAAATAATCTCTAACTGCATAAATATATACAAGCAAATACTCTTTATAATACTTTTACCAGCAGTAATGATACATATTATTGTCTATTATACAATGAGAGAGAAAATAAACCATTTTTATTTATTTATTTTTCCATTCTTATTGAGGTATAATTGGAAAACAATGTATTTATTTATGGTGTACAACATGTTTTGATGTGCCTGTATATTGTCAAATTATTACTACAATCAAGCTGATTAACACACCCATTACTTCACATAGTTACCAGTTTTTGTTTGTGAATGTGGTGAAAACATTCAAAATCTACCTTTTTAGCAATTTTTAAGTATAAAATATGATATTGGTTAATTATAGTCACCATGCTGTATGAAAGATCTCCAGAACTTATTCATCCTGAGTTACTGAAACGGTACCTTTTGACCAACATCAACTTACTTTGAGTAAAATTTTCATGTAACAAAATTTACTCATTTTAACAGCATTTAATGGAAAATTTAATATATTTAGACAAATATGTACAAGTATATAACCACCATCACCATCAAAACAGAATCTCTCTGCCATTCCAAAGAATGCCCTTCCAGTCACTAGGTTTTAAATTTTACTGAAAACAAAATCATCAAATTATTTAAGAGTATTGTGGGCCGGGCGCGGTGGCTCACGCCTGTAATCCCAGCACTTTGGGAGGCCGAGGCGGGTGGATCACAAGGTCAAGAGATCGAGACCATCCTGGTCAACATGGTGAAACCCCGTCTCTACTAAAAATACAAAAATTAGCTGGGCATGGTGGCATGTGCCTGTAGTCCCAGCTACTCGGGAGGCTGAGGCAGGAGAATTGCT